>JAIPRL010002079.1:0-66884 GCA_025469235.1 Pemphigus obesinymphae | reverse complement strand
TATATTCTCTGTAACTGAAAATTGTAGTTAATACGTTATTTTTCAATTTCAGGTATTAATTCTGGTAAAAATTATAATTCATTAGTGTAGTAATTCAAAAAATGGCATTTCCTACAGGAAAAAAAAAATTTACCATTTTTTTGATATCATAAATTTGTACTTAACATTACTAATAATATAATACTAAAATTTCAAATAGTTGTGTAATACACTTTTTTTTTAATTCATGTTTTAAGATACTGCAAACTTTAAAATGTGATTTACTCAAAATGTAATATTTTGAGTTGCTACACTAATGTACTCACAGTACGACTTGTAAAATGTGATAAATAAAACAAATTCTTTTAAAAACGTTTATGAAATTAATTTATCGCTTTTATATACATATAACGAATAACTAAAAAATATCGTGTACCTATAGAAACCGAAAATTCAGCACGTTCGCAGAGTGGGCATTCCCTAACTTGTTTCCCCCTTACGGGTTTATCGAGAGAACAAAAAACATGAAAAAATAAAAATACGATACCATACGGTTATTTCGTCCGACGGCGGTGTGACGTAGTGACGACCGTCAATATCCGGCCGACGACGTTAGGATCCGATGTCTCGACATCCGTGCCGTGCCCATGTAGCTCGTCGGTTGATGTCGTCGACGAATGTTGTGTCCCCGGTATGCGCTCGCAATTATTATCGACGTGAACGGCAAAAGTGACGATTATCAATGTATCTGACAGTAAAACGATAGGTACACGCAGCACCACAACAACGCAATACACCGGTGAGTGGATGTCTGCAGACACGTCACATGTACCAACAGAAACTGCACACGTTCCATGCATCGTCCGTGGCGACTGGGTGTTCGAAAGTTCTAGAAACTTCGATTCCAGGGCTAGGTTCGGGCTCACCGAATAATAATACTGCATGACCAATTTCACCGCCGCGGTGGCAATGCATAATATACGATATACGTACGTACTAGTGTTGAGCACCTAATCCGGATCAATCCATTTCCGGATAACTAATCCGGATTGATCCGGCTTGATAAATATGCTATAATCCGTTTAATCCGGATTAACGAATTATTACACGTCGAATCCGGATTACATGATTATCGTTATCAATGATTCGAGATATTACTGGTAAATATTTTACAACTTTTATGAAATACGCGCATAACAAACAAACGATAAAAACAACCACGATCGAAATACACGTTGACCATTTTAATTGTATTATACTTTCCTATAAGTTGACTATTATATTGACGGATTGGATCCGAAATCCTGATTAAACTTACAATCCGGATTGATGAATTATTTTTATAATTATTACCCCGATACGGATTAACGGATTATACCCACAATCCGGATTGACGGATTATACCCAAAATCCGGATTATATTTGCAATCCGCATTAGCGGATTGGATCTGAAATTTCGGATTAAATTTGCAATCTGAATTGACGGATTATATTTACAATCCGGATCGATGGATTGGATCCTAAATCCAGATTGACGGATTTAATCCGTAATCCAGATGAAACGGATTAAATCCAGAATCCGGATTATATATTTTAATCCGGATTACGAATTGGTCAAAGAAATTCTCAGCACTAATACGTACTACCATTGATTATAGGTATATAGAGGGGAAATATTTTTTTTATTATTTGTCACTGCGAATTTAAAAAGTCAGATCGGACTCGGACTAATGTCAATGTGTATTATACACTGCGGTATATAACATACTAGAAGTCACTTTTTTTGGTATTCTCCAGAAGAGGTTATGTCCCTCTCCTGTCCCTTTAATGGGCACCAATGTACAGGAGCTTTAAGTCAAAGAGGGGGTAGACAAAACCACGAAACGCTAGGTCCACAATCCCTCGAGTTATGAGCAATCCAAAATTTGATTTTGGACTACCCAAAAACGTGATTTTTAGTATGTTATATATCTTGGTGTACAACGCACTTTGCCACCGGTCCGAGCCCATTTTATATGTTATTGAATGCGCTACAGCGATTCAAAAAGTTTCCCAACCTTTGTCGTGCCTGTAATTGTATACCATTGCTCGAGCATATTTTATGTAACCACAATTCCGACTGCGTTTGAATCGCTGAAGCGTAACTCGGTCGGTTAAGCGTGAGTACAAGAAAATGTGAAGTAATCAATGGTCAATGGTTCGTCAAATCCAGTCGCCGGAATTAAGAATTGTTGCAAAATTTACAGAGAAAAAAAAAATTAAAATATATACTTACGTCGGGAAAGTAATCAAAAAAACATAAATGAAGAATAAAAACAACGAAACGTCAAGATATTTTTCTTTAAATTAACTCGATATTGACACCGAGTACATTACCGGCGCAGAAACCAAATGGACTGTTCCCATTTTCGGTCGACAACTCTCGTCGGGACGGTCCAGACACTCAAATTATACCGATCACACGTGACTACTAGCGTTATCCGATCATATTAATTGGATGACAGCATAGCGCTTTTAAACGGTCTCCAATTATATCCGTGTTTTATATTACAATGGGCTATCTATACTATATATTATCAATGTTATTATACACGACATCTGATTAAAATAAGCTGTAGTTTAAAATATATATTCAAGTCAATATTTCCCGCTTATTATATTATTATATTGATATATTGATATCATATTATTGATATCACTAGTATTTTACTCGATTTTTTAATATGATTTTTATTTGAAATTTATACACACTTACCTGTACCATATTAATAATCTACTAAATAATACAATAACTCCGAATATACGGTTTTTCGTGGAAAAGAAAACATTACGCTTTTTATTTAATTCCGTGGACTGTTTTTCGACCCGGCTTTTCCCCACTAGAAAACTAACTAACATTTTTATAAATTGGAAAACAAAATTAATCCAACTTCGCTCAGAATCATTAATATAATTAAATGTACTGTTTTACCTAATTAAAATAAATGGTTTATTCAAATATTCTTATTTATATTAATAATAAATATATAATTTATCTATTCAGTTTTCCTCTAAAAAACTATATAAACTTATATTAAATGAACACTACGAAAAGTATCATATCATTGAGTGAATTGGCAGTTTTTTTTTTCAGTCCACATGACACAACTACTTTGGAAATCATCTCTGAAATTGGGTGTTGGTGTATCATTGAGTACTAATCGCATATATTATGTTGTGGCTAACTATGATACTCCCGGAAATATTCGGGGAATATGTGCAGATCGAGCGTGGTTCCCTGTACCCCAGCTATGTATCTCTAAAATACCTACATTTCACCAGATTGACATAGGCGATACCTTTGTGGCAGGGGAGGCAATCAAATAATTAAATTCAATCCATGGAAATGACAATCGTCTTGTCACTCCTTCAAATCCACCACTGGTAAATTATAAACACTATTTGGCTCAAATGTATAGGCTAATTAAACCACAAAATGGATGAAGTCAGAATGAACATTCTCAATGTAAAAATAAAAGTTACAAACAATTTTTTTTGTTAATACTGAAACTGGTTTATTTTTGTTACTTACTAAGAATTAAAAATATAAAACATGAAAATAAATTTAAAAACCTTAAAAATTTATAATTTTATATTATATAGTTAATATTTATATAATTTAATTATTTATTTATATTATTGTACTATTTCAAAGTTCCATGCGTCCCTCAGCTGGCCTCAATGTTTTGAATGTTTCAATTACTTCGTCGAGGTTTACCTTGTATGTTAGTTTTTGTTCTATGAACATAGTCAAAAGGTTATCTAAACGTTCTTGCAACATGAGTCACATGACACTTCTTAGTTGTTTGGTTTTCACTATGTTAATATTATTAACTTCCAAATTTAAACCAAGTATAACCAAACAGTCAATAAAAATATGGAATATACACTTGCCTAATATTATAATATATAATAATAACAAAATATTGTATAAATACTTGGTGGTTTTAATTTGAAAAAATCATATAAAGTTTTCATTTTTTTTTATTTGGGATTTATTCATATTCGTATTCAGGTGTACTAATGATATAATTGCTAATTATAATTTATAAAAATACAAAATAAATAAAACTGAACAGTGGATTTGAGTTCAAATAAAACGTTTGTGATTTGACAATTGATAACGATTATGATAATATAAAATTGATAATAAACTAAATTTTGGCACGAATAACCTTATCAATATATAGACATGTTTACGGGACCAGCAAACCTGGCCCAATTATCATAGAACAGATCGCATTGTATAAATTATAAAATGTTCTATGGCCTATTCGATTTATACTAAGTTTCACTGTTCCAGCGAGTTGGTTGCAACGATTTGAATTTAAAAGAATATGCACGGTTAAATGATAACGATTAAATTGTATAATAACTCGATTAGTTTAATCGATTAAAATGTTTGAATCCGTCTGATGTTTTTAGATGTTTTAACTCGATTGATTAATATTACAATACACACGCATCACATACCTACTTACCCTGTGTCTCTGTATGCCTACCCAAGTAAAAACGTCGAGAGAATCATAAAGTGACGATTCATTAAAATTGTATCGTTTACAATATACGAATATATATAAATGTATACTATGCATTTGATACTTCATACTGTTCAGTATGGAATATAAATATTTATACTTTTCGATATTATTCCATCATATTATTTATTTTGGATTTTTTTATATTTCAGTTCACATGACACAACTACTTTGGAAATCATCTTTAAAATTGGGCGTTGGAGTATCATTAGGTGTTAATCACATGTGTTATGTAGTAGCCAACTATGATCCTCCGGGAAATATTTGGGGAATGTTTAAGCAAAATCTACCGAATATAACAAAAGCCGATATTGACGAGGGAATGGAAAGTTCGAAGGCAGAAAATTCATTAATGACTAAAATAGTAATCAGAAAATTTAATATGTAAAATATGAAATTGTAATTAATTAATTATTATTATACTATATGCTGTGTGATAATAATTATTATATGTTTTATACTTTTATACTTTTGTATTCAGTTTTTCGTTTTATGAGACCAAAATCTCGGTCACATGGTAAAAAGGAGTGACCTTTCATAGGAAAAAATACCTTAATTTTGGCGAACTCCTCGTTTTCTCCCCAACAAACCTTCATCCTCATTTACTTAACTGCTGCTTGTTTCACTCATGTTTAAAATTATTTTATTCTGTATACCTACATTTTATTTTATTGTTTTGTGCGCTTTTTAAATCATCAATTAACGGCAGACGGCAGTGTTTTTGACACCGAACAGCCTTTGAGTTTTGATCATTGGTAAGTATTTTAAACTTAAATGTCAATCTACTCTTAACATTTGGATAGTTATATTATTTTTCAAGTCGTCGGTTAGACCGTTATGCTGGTTAAGTCTGGCTTTTGGATACCGACGAAAACAATTTCATAATATTGAAGAATGACCCATAGGTTTTTTTATTTCTATACTAATTGTTTTACACCGCGGTCAGAATTTAGATTTTCGCATTTTCCCATCTCTTTTCACCTGACCATGGCTTTTGGATAGGTACTAGAAAATAATTTCATAATATTAAAAAATGACACTTAGGTTTTTTGATTGTATACTGCACTGCAATTAAAAAGTGTATCGCCAGTTAGTTCACTTTCATCACGTTCAATTCATCATGTGTACCTACATAAATTTAAGTACCCAAAAGCTATGCTCGTATGTGAAATGGGGTGGGAAAATGAGAAAATCAAAAATCCGATCACGGGATATTTTTTACGATTAGTATACAAATAAAAATCCTATGTCATTTTTCAATATTATCAAATTGTTTTCTAGTACCTACCCAAAAGCCATTGAAATTGTTTTCGCCGGCATACAAAAGCTAGACTTCAACCTATGTCAATATAATGTATTACTTACGGTAGATTTGGGTACTCTATAGGTTAGTTTTTATCTGTTTTAGGAAAAATTTTAATTATAGGTGCCTAAAGCATACCTATATTCTATATATTTAAATTTGAGTATAACCAGTCGACCAACAAAAAACCATTAGATTTATTCTTAAATTACTTTTTATTCATTTGGAAAAGTACTTTTTTTTAAAATTTTATTATAGATACAATCTACTTGGGAGTTATTTTATTAAAAATTAATTTAATTAGGTACCTATAGGTACTGACTATAGATAATAGGTATGATTTATAGAGGTAGTAGGTACAATTGTTAGTTTGTTTATTTTTAACTTTCAATTCTCACGAGTAATTATATTTAATTGACCTACATATAGGTAATATATAATACATATAATTACTAGTTTAACAAATTTCAATTTTATTTTTTTAGTTACTGTCAAAATACGTGTATTATTTGCCTTGATTAGTTTTCAAGATACATAAGATTATAACAAATATATAGGTACATATTAAAATTGTACTAATTTATTTATGTTTATATTTTTTGAAAAAATAAAAAAAAAATTTTTATTATATTTATATATTTTATAATTAAAAAAAATAATTTTTTTGATAGTAGATATTTATTGTTGGTAATGGATAAATCTTATGTTCATGATTTTTTATAATTTAATCTTTTGACTAGTTTTGGTAGGTATCGGTTTTAGATAGGTAGGTAATACTAATTATTAATTAATTTAAATTTCAAAGAAAATGTCTTCTGTCTTTAGTAAGTCTAGTAAACGTAGAAAGTGTTTGGAAGAATCTGAGGAGTTAGGTTTAGCCATTGAAAGTACTTCTTCTCATAATACCTATCATAATTCTAATCGTCATCAACCTAGTACATCCCAAGAACATAAATTTCAAGAATCAAATAATGTTAGTGATATATGTGATCCTTTACCTATATGTATTGAAAAAAATCAAAGTGCAGAAATCGATTCAAAATTAACAGCCAACATTAATTTAGTTGATGATTTTTCATCAAAATCAGATAATGAAAATTATTGTGAAAAAGTATTAATTGTTATTAAAACTTGGGCTATTCGACATAACATTTCAAACTTAGCAGTATTTGATTTACTAAAACGTTTAAAAACCAATCATGGTTGTTTTAATTATTGAGGGCAGGACTTTACTAAAAAGCAATATTAGTAAACAACTCATACAGATTCAAACCATAAATCCCGGTGCTTTTTATTATTTTGGATTTGCTAATGGTATACGAACAGTCATTGGTAAAAATGAATTTCCTGATGACAAAATTAAATTACATTTAGGAATAGATGGTTTGCCTTTGACCAAATCTATAAATAGTCAGTTTTGGACAATTCTTGGTTATATACGGAATTTTAATCATTCTCAGTCTTCTGTATTTTTGGTTGGTCTTTATTGGGGAACAGAAAAGTCAGAAAATATCAATATTTATTTATCAAAATTAGTAGCTGAATTGAAACTTATTTTGTAATGCCACTGATCTACCAGTAGGCAAAAAAAAAAAGCCATAACTGAAGCAATTGGCTGTGATGATGCACCAGCAAAAAGTTATATTTTAAAGACCAAGGGGCACACAGGTTTTTCATCTTGCGCTAGGTGTACATTGTACAACTACAGGACTATTCTTAAAGAGAAGAGTTTGTTTTCCTGATACAAATTATAACAAACGTACGCATAATGAATTTCTTAACCGAAATGATGAAGACTATCAAGTTACTGAAACTATGTCCGTTTTGTCTGAAGTCCCTAATATAGGGCATGGTGTATAGCTTTCCACTTGATTTTCATCATTTGATTTGCCTGGGGATTATAAAAAAAAAATATTTTACTATGGTTAGGTAGTATAAAAAATTCTCCATCGTCTGTTTGATTACCAAGCCAGAGTGTCAGGTTAATATCCACTAGACTACTACATTTAAAAACATTTATCACTTGTGATTTTGATAGAATCCCAAGAGCTTTAAATTAAGTTTTTAGATGGAAAGCTACAGAGTTCAGGACTTTTATTTTGTATACTGGACCCGTAGTGCTTCAATCCATAATAAGTAAAGAGTGTTATGAACATTTTATTTGTTTACATGTTTTTATGTCTGTTCTCTTGAGTTCTTCCCATGGACATCTTTTAAGTTTTATTGATAGACTATTGAGTTATTATGTTAAAAATTTGGTGAAATTTATGGTAAGGAATTTTTGTCGCATAACCTACATGCGCTCCTTCATCTTTGTGACGACTAAAAAAATTTGGACCACTTGACAACTGTTCTTGTTTTCTGTTTGAGAACTTTATGCAATTAAAAAAAAAATGGTAAGAAGTAATGCTAGGCCATTAGAACACGTAATTAAGCGATACGAAGAATTTAAAATGTTTGGTAGACTTGCAATAATTAAAAATCAAAACTTTGAAGATCTGTATAAAAATATATATAATGATAGACCTTTAAGAAAATGTTGTTCGTCTCCACAATATAAAATATTTTCTAAGAAAGATTTAATTACTAAAATAAGATCATTATCCGATTGCTGTGTTGGTTATTTTGATAACCAAAAACTTTTAATTATGAAAGTAGAAAATATTTGTTACCATCCTGAAAGCAATAAAAATGTATTTTTAGGAAAGATTTTCAATATTTTAAAAACTTTTTACACTAAACCAATTAATAGTTTGAAGTTGGGTATTGCTTCTGTTTCTGATTTGTCATGACGTTACATTGATAACAATAATTTAAAAAAGTACATGGTGTTTGATTTGAATGTTGGAATTAATATTAAAATTGGTTTTCCTATATTACATTCATTTTTATTGTATTTATTAGAAATGTAAAATTCTATCTATTACTATATTAATATAATATAATATTTATATTTTTGTATTTATCTTATTTATAAATAGTAAAATGTAATTAAAAAAATAATATTTATTTTATTAGTTAGTATCTATATGTTATGGACTCTACCTATTGTGTAGTATATTTTTCGGATGACAACACCGTAGAAGGTGTCTCTAATAGTAGTTGGGTTAGAGATGATGAGACTTGTGCTTGGCCACTTAACCAAAATACGGCTCGTAAAATAATCGAACAAAAATATGAACCAAATGATAGTGAATTTACCTTTTATAAAATTAGAAAACTATGTTCTGGTATAAGTAAGTTTTAATTTTTCAATTTATGCTAATTTCTTTTCAATAAACACTTCATTTTTATTTTATATTTCAAACAAATTATCTAAATTAAATGAAAATTTGGCATTAATTTAATACATATGTAGAAACTTTATCGGAAGCAAGATATAAAGCCCAACAAGCTCAATATACATCTGATTTATCTGATGATGATGATGAGGGAAAGAAAAAACGATTGAAAAGGAAAATATCTTCAACAGCATTGATTACTGAATGTTCTGTATATCCAGGTATATTTTTTATATTATATTTAATTAATAGTTCTATATACCTAGTATAAATTCAACATATTTTGTTACATTCATTTTCAAATTTAATAACGAGGTGATGGATTATTATTAGGGTGAGGTAAATGAAGTAACTCACCCAGTGTGCATAATCCAGTGTATTAAATATTGAATACAATATGTTGTGAAATGCATCATATACATTGGACTTATTTTACATTAAAATACAAGTTTATTGTTTATATTTTAATATAATATACACAGTTTAAACATTATGTGATGAACGTTCAATATGGTAATATTTCATACACAAATGTTTTTTCTGCGTTTATCCATTTTATTATACACTAGGCAGAGTTCTATTAGTTACATTTTATAACACTTCATTGGGTAATTTGCTCAACCCTGGTATTCTTTATATATAATATATATATATGTATATATTTTTTTTTTATAGATTCAGACGGTAATGAAATAATTTTATCTCATGAAAAACCATTTGGAAAAGATAATGGTTTGTTTAGAAAAACAAATTGTATGTTAAATATCAATTATTATTATTCTCCTCAATTATAGGTTTTGATTCGCCTAAAAAAAAAAAAGAATTTACAGTGATATGGGGAAAAAAAAGTGGATAGTCACCTTCACCAAAAAAAGTTAATCTGAGATACTGCTCAATCCTGGCTACATATTTTATATATATTAATTATGTTTTTAATTTCGTATTTCTAACATGTTTGTAAGTTGATAAAAATTAAAAAGTGCTAATACAAGGTTTTTATTGAAAACGTGTGGGTACTACGACCTCTAAATACTAATATTATGTTACAGATAAAATACCTACTGTTTGTAAATCCAAATAGTTTTGAACTTGCTACTTAATTTATTAAATACAATGTAGATGGTTTTTATGGTTTTTAACAAAAAAGTTATAAGTCTAATATATTATTAAATAATATAATTAAACTTTAAAAGTAATTGAACTATAATTCATAGATAATTATTCTATATTTGTATATTCATATTATGACGAACATTAGATGAGTGGAAATTGCTTTAAAAACAATATTATAAATTCATCGAAATCGGAAATGTGATAACTTCGAAACTAAGTTTGACTGACCAATTCTAATTCAGCACAATAATTATTATTTTAATCGAAAATTAAAAAGAAATTAAATAATAAATTAAAACGGCATAATTGCTAAATGACATTTGTTTCAAAATTCTTCCATTTTTATAAAAATTAGGTACCTATATATGATTTAAGTTTCATTATAATATATTTTCATCATAAATGGATTAAAATTTCAGATATTAAAGCAAAATATAAACTTACAGGATGGCCGAGTGCGGGTGAATTTTATGAGCTACGTTATGTGATAACTGTCCCATAATAATTACTATGCAATGCAACTTAACGGGAATTCTCCTATATATTATGCACACACCGGAAATAAGAAAATACCGAAGGAGCAGTAAGTCAAAACTTACACGAAAACATAAAATAACGCGAACACTTTTAAAATAGGTAATTTAGTTATCTGCTATGTATATTGGGTTGCAGCAGATAACAGCGAAGGAAATTAATAATCCTCTAAAAGTTAGAGTCACCTTATTATAGATATTATGTGTGTGTTTGGTTGTATTTAGATAATATGTGCAATATGCATGGACACGATCAGGAAATGAGAGAAAGAGATATCAAAAATGCGCACATCGATCATTGATTGATAGTTGGGGTAGAAGCACTTCACTCGTCTGGTAGGATACTGGTAGTAACATATTAAATTGGAAAAAAATGATAAATCATTACACTCAATAAAACGATTTTAAGTGAAGTTTCTGTACATAATAATTTTAAAAATAAATAAAATATGCAACTATAACAATTTTATTTGTTATTTTGGCTTTTCCATTAAAAATAAAAAATGGGTTATTTCCAATAAGCAGAACGTTTACATTATTTTGGCATATTATTTACTATAAAAAATGTTAGATTACTTTTTTTTTCGTGAAACGTGAGTGCGCGATTGCCCTCTCATAGACTCACAACATCTCTTTATGGATTCGCCCTTTCTATATGTCTACGTTTATACGTTTATTTGGTGTGCTCATGTACACATTCATTTGAAATGGCTATTACTCGGTGAACTTTGTCTTTAGAACTATGGTTTACGAGTAAAAATGACATAAATGACCTAAAATAAGTTTAACCAAATCCGCTATGCATATCGATGAGCGAATTGGTCTTGGTTTCACAATTTCACACATAATCTACAGTTTTTGTATTATTTCCAAAAAAGATAATCGAAAATATGGGTAAATGGGTTTCCAATTATTTCTCGACTATTCGCGAAAGTTCGAAAATCACCGACTGCATAAGTAGGTACACCATATTTAAAACATTTTTTTTTTATCAATACTGTCGACGTCGTAGTTCGATTGTGTAGACCAAAATTGCGTAAACAAGATTAAGACCAAAACCAATACCAAGATTGAGTCGATAAAACCAAGATCAATACCAAGACCGCCATAAGTCTTGGTATTGATTTTGCTGAATCCCATTCATCCAGCCCTAAAATTTAGTGATCCTCAAGTTATACTCGTTAGTCATGGTGTTATAGCGTTCTTTATCAAATGTAAATATCAAATTGAATTTTGACTTGGTTAATTTGAGAAAAACGTTAAACTTGCTTTATAGCCTTGGTCCATGGCACATCAGAGTGTCTCGTTTGTTAAAGTATTCAATGGAAAAAACATAATTGTATATTATACCTAATGTTTATACTAAAAATACGAAAAAAAAATTCTTATTCTATAAAATATTAACTATTATTTTCAATTTACCTATAAATACAAATGAATACCTATATACATAAGAGGACGTGATACTTGCATTTGCTGTCTCGGTCTAACCAACTGATGATATGTTAAACTTACGTTCAGCATTTGTATCACAAAATTTGTCTTTTCTTAGTATTAAAGTAAAATAACCTCTCACTAAATTTATAGGTGAGATCATTATCTGTACTGTAGCTGAGAAATATATCTATTAACTAAATTATCTAAAATACGAAATACAAAAATCGAAAAAAGGACAACGCTATAGCCTATATATATATATATAATAATAATAATAGGTAAATTTACTTTAATACTAGAAATGACGAAGTTGTGATGTAGAATTTAATTCTGTATTCGTTAATTTTGTATATTATGAGTTGGTTAGACAGAGACAGCAAACACGGATATTACGTCTTTTCTTAAATAACATTGTTTAATAAAATATAAATTACTAAAAACATCACCATCAAAATAACTTAGACCGTAAAAATTAGATAGAGCAAACATTTTCGTAAAATAACTGAAATTTGTCTTCAACAAATTTTGGTGAAACACCTGTGTGATAAATCCATATTCTATTTTTGGTACGTAAATAGTTAATATTATGGTCCAAACAAAAAAAAAGTTCTCCGTATTATTATTAGTATCTGATTTAGTTTTTGGTAATTATTATATTTGCATTCAATACAATCACAAGTATTTAATACCTATTTAAAAAAAAAAAAATTGTTTACACTTAAACATATATTATTATAATAACCGTTACATTGATATTTTTCGTTTATGTTGATGATATGCAGACACCGATGTCCGATACCGTTAATTTTATATTTACTCATTAAATTAGTATTAACCACGATGATTATACAACATCGAATTTTAATCATTTTATAATGGTATATTATACGTACCTACATATTATTTATATTTTTTATTAGAATGGTATATTTTGTATATTAATATTATCTTTTAGTTATTTGAATTTGATTACATTATGCAATAATTAATAGACGAATCGCTTTATTTACTTTTATCTTCACAAGAAGTGTAATTAATTTTTGTTTTTAATGATTGATCAACCAACTGAACCATATTAAGTCATAGGTGGTATTGTGCACCTGAATAAAATTATTTTTATAACAAGAAAAGAAAAAACTCAATAGATCACGAACACAGAAATAATAAAATTACAAAAATAATAATCGTAGATATATCCAAGACAAAAAAAAATCAGTTTGCATACATATATGACATTGACTAATGACGTTTTAACAGTAACCACTAACAATGGCCATTCTGTAGATTATCTAAAAGTTAGAAACTACATATTATGTATATTTCTGTTATTGAGCTATAGTCTAAAACTGAAAAATCATAATCAATGGATAAAAAATGTCCTGCGGTAATATTAAATAATGAGAACCTAATATTTAAGTTTAACTTTAAATTTTTAAATGATTAACATTAATTACATGAACAGATCTCGAAAATAAAAATAAAATTTACGAACCACGTACACTCCATCTGCTAAGCCTATTTTAGGATCAATTAAAGATCTATTTAGAGTTCAGGCCGGAAATTTAATATGCTATAATGCCACCACAGTTTTATTCTATATCCACGAAAATAAGTAGACATCTTTTACAATTTAATACAAAATGTTATAATAGGTAACGAATATATAATATATATAATATATTTTATAAAGTCAAATTAAGCAGATACGAATAACTTGGAATTGCTTGAGAGCTTTAATAAACCCAACGATTGCTCGGATCTCATATTGACAATTTTCATTCCATTTCTTATATTAACATTCTAGTTATTCAGAATTTAATTATCAATATGATAATATAATTGCAGATACTATAACACATGTTGCAATTATTTCCTTAAATTTCCAGTTTTTGATTATTTGTCATTTATTAAGCGATTTCTCGATTGTTTCATGGAGGTAAAAATAATTATAGGAGCAAAAAAAAAAAAAAATCCGGTCAGTAGGGGGTAGAATCACTTCTTTCGTTAGGTAGGACACTGGTAGTAGATATATTGAATTTGAAAGATATGATAAATCATTTCTTTCGATAACACAATTCCGAACGAAGCTTCGGTCACATAATATGTCGTGTGAATATTAGGTACTGTCGGCCACATGATAACCAAAATTATAACTATTATGACGATAGAACTTAAAAATTGAAAATTGCTATAAATAGCCCAAATATTAAAAAAAAATGTTCACGTTCATTTTGTACTTATATCTACGGTTTTGGTAAAAGTTTAAATTTTATAGACACATTTATCGAACATATTTCATACCAAAATAATACGTCTTGTCGAAAAATTGAAATAGCTATTAAAAAAATTCGTGTGTATCGATTTTCAAGATTTTTTGAATATAGTTAGAATGACATATTTTTAACATTGTATTAAATTGCAGGTCTTAAAATCTTAAATTAACCCTTTTATGACAAAAAAAAAAAATTAAACATTAAAATTGCTATAAGTAAATAGCTCAAAATTGTAAAATAATATATATATATTTTTTACGTTAATATTGTATTTAAATACATTTTGTGTAATAATTTGTATAACAATTTTTATAATTCTGACCATTATTTACGGAATTACAACAAAACACAACTATATTCAATTTTAACAAAATCATGCCGTTTTTCCTAAATTCGTTGACTGTTTTTGGAAAAATTTAAAAACATCGCAAAAGGATTAAATATATCGAAATACTCTATAAGTACCTCCAACTAGATACAATTTTCTAACGAAAAATATAGTGCTGCATGTAGAGATTGGAGCATTCCTTCTTATAGAATTATTTGGCACGGACATAAAAAAAAAAATACGCCAATGTCAAACCAATAAAACAGGTCATTTAAAGAAAATAGATAGGTTTTTAAATTTTTAGAGTTGGGCCAAATACCTACTGACCCCACTCCTCCAATAAAAACCTATTTGATACGCCCCGGACAACGTATAATATTCACCGAGAATATGTGTCTTCTTTGCCTGCCCATATTATAACACGAGGACTGGAATGGATTACTGTTATTTTTATCTGTATCCTACTCAGCATTTTTCGTTATATTTCAATTTTAAACAGTATTACAAATATGACATTCGACCATGTTTACGTATACTTCTCTTCGTATTTTCGCTCTGTATAGCCACGCGATAGGAAATACTTAACTATTAGTAAGAGGTCTGTCGTCTTATAGATGTGGATGTTGTTGCGTAAGAACATTATAAACATCGACGTATGCAGGGGGGGGGAATGTTGAAGATGGAACTTTCCACTGTTCGTTTTTTAGTATCAAGATAATCTAAAAAATGGCGATTTTTTGAGAAAGTCAAAATCTGCTACTAGGAGACACAAAAATTATTATAACTATTTGTCTTTTTAATATTTTTTAATTCCATTTTAATAATCAAATCGTATACATTAATTATAATTTTTGGTACTAAATATGTTTCATTTTATAATAATTGTTAACAATTTTTAATGGTTATTGCATATACCTCTTGTGGCTTAAGCCTAAATCACTTGACTTATTATCAAACGCATTGCATTATATATCTCGAAAATCAAAGTTCACGTGTGAACAACAGTGGTATCATTCGATGCGACTTGAAATTTCACACAGAATTGATATATAAACCGAAAATGGTCAAAATTGACTTATGCCCTTTCTCATAAAAACCGTCCATTAATATGTGCATATTTTACATTTTTATTTGCATATAAATCTGAGCCCATTTATGATCCGTTTAATTTCTAAATTATCCTCAAAAATACATTTAAAAATGTTGGATTTTAGCGACTATAGTATTATATTATTAGTAGGTATTCCAAAATGTCTGTAATTACATTTGAATTTGGCCGAATTTCGTTTTCTTCCCAAAATTTAGTTCGAGTCACGAGTGCTAGAAAGATCATTCTTGGATATTTACGAAAAAAACAAATCCAACTTCCTCACGAATGCACAAATTTTATCACTAACGTAAAAATGTGTTTGTGTCTGATCTTGCAGACTAATATTTAGAACATTATTATTTAGAATATTTAGAACGGTTAAATATGTCAGCCACGTTCGCTAGTCTTGACAGCCATTCGTCATCACCATCATTATAATATCTAAATTGCTACGATTACAAACCCCATTTAGTTGATATTTATAAAATGAGCCAATATTTATAGTTAATAATAATAATAATACAATGAAAATTATATCAAAAAATGTCTTCTCGTATACCATACCTATACGGCTTTCTGCGTAGGTACCACATGTTGGGAACCGCTGATCTGTATATACGTAGTAGATATATAGTTTTCAAACACACTGTTAAAAAGTGATTACATTTGATAATATGAAACCATATGCCTAAATATAATATTACTATCACTTTATTAGAATTTTTTTTTTCTCTATTTATCCTCCAAAAACCATAATATAATTCATTCGGTATACATTTTAAAAGTATTGTTAGAAAAACCATGTACCAAACGCACGTATTATCCATGCACTTTTACTGTTTATGCGGATAAGTGTGTTGGTCTTTTTTTTTTTTTTCAATAGTATAATATTATAAAAACACACATTATTGTAATATTATTATTACATATTATATGGTGTATGTTTTCCCGGTCAGTCCAGTGAATCCACGAGGTTGTTGAATGAAGGAGAAAGTGATCCCGCCCATCAGATTACTTTCATTTGTTACTCAACCTTGTATACGTACGATAATAATATTATATTATATACACACACACCCGATTTATTGCAAGTTGTTTGGTTCGTCGTGCGACCACATACTAGGTATACTACATACTAGGTATATACACGCATATACTTGATATTTACCCGTTACCGGGTCTGTACCACGTCACGTGTTGTCCGTCGTGATGTTCCAGTATTTCTTCTGTCAAGATCATTCGCGTACGTTATTGTGACGTATTTTTTTAATTTTATTTTTTTCAAATTATATTATAAAATCGTCAGTGTTTTTAAATTCTATCAATGAAAATGATTTTTAATAAATGCAGCAAATAATATTATAATTACGGGTGGCTAAAACGAGGTTATTAAAATTTGGGGGGGGGGAGATCTGAGAAAAATTTAAGTAACTCCCTTTTATCTATCGATTTAAAACGATGTATTGTAAAATATATTTTCTGATACAAATCTCATTCTCATCCAAACAAATCTCTATCGGGATTATAATGATATATAAATTACGAATAACTATTAAATATATTTTTGATAAACTATATAGGTGACGATTTTTTTTTTCTATTACCTGTACCAACGGATGAGAGTGGGTGTGTAGACCTAAATTTCACACATTTGGTTGTGATAATTGTACAAATAGTGGCTCCAGAGGGGACATAGGGACCATGCCCCCCTCTTACACCAGTCTATGTTACCGTCTCTGAATGATATTTACAATAAGAAACGATGGCGTTAAAAATCGTTTTTATTTAAATAATGATAATAATTTAATAATTATTTAGCATTTTAACTTAGTTTATTTAATAGTAAATGTTGGTTGATATTTTCTAAATTTTAATAAATAAATAACTAATAGAGGATATTCAATTAATATTTTCTAAAAAATTGGACGATGTTTAACTTATTTTCATTTATATTAGATGATATTTAGGTACCTAACATTAGTAAATTATGCTCAAAATGTATTGAATTTTTAATTTTAATATAATTAGTTATTAGTAGCTGTAAATTAATCTTTAACTGATTTTAAACTTTTAAAATCGATTTGATATCTTTTACATAGGTACTAATAAATAGGTGGGTAGACATTTACCCAATTTTAGTAACTATATTTGATGATGTTCAACTAATATTAGTAAATTATAATAGATATTTACCTAATTTTAATAAAAATTGGATAGTATTGAACTAATTTTAGTAAATATTGGCTGATATTTACATAATTCAAACGGTTTTTTTTCCAATACTAATAAATATGTGTACTTTCATTTTTATTTAGCCAATTTATAGATATCATTTTTCATAATAAAATAAACACACCTACATGTTAAATTTCATAATATAATTTTTCAAAAACAGTCACGTTTTGAACACTGAAAAAGTAGTTTCAAGAATATTTATTTTCAGTATCAAAAACAAAAATAACTGTTTGAAAGTGAATATAATTATATACCTATTTTAATAAATATTTATATATAAATATTTATAAATTTATAAATGTAATTTTTGATGTTTATATCTTAGAGATAATGTTTATTTATTTAATTTAGTGTATAGATTTTTGTTTAATTTCTTTAATTTTAAATTGTATTTTTTATATACTATTTCACTTTCTTATGTATTTTCTTTAATATTTATTATTATTATTAGTTCACAGACAGATTATTGTTATGAATGTTATTCATAAACTTACTAACATTAGAATGAATATTTTATAACAAAATGTTATGTTTTATTAGGATTCTCAATGTTTCCCTATCTCTTCGCCCAATATATCTTTAAATGGAAAGGGTCACTTTAAAATTTTATATATGGACCCATATTTCAGAATTTAGAAGAATGCATACATACACACACACACACACACACACACACACACGATATCGATTATAGATAGATGAAATGTAAAAGAAAACGCATGTAACCTATAATATACTATAAACATTACACGATATCCTTATTCTACATGCATGGTCGAATATCAATAGGTATACATCAAAATATTGTTGTCAATAAACAGCGATTAAATAAAAAAAAAAATAATATAAGACCGATACATCGGCACTGAATGCGAAATTATGAAATAAAAATCGTTCTGAAAATAATAATTATACTGATTCTACATTCTCCATAATCGACCATAAAAACTTCACAGTAAAATTTGCGCATATAAAATATAAGTACTTTGTCTTTATGATGAGTAGAAATTCTTTTGGACAGTTTTGAAGTTTAAAAATTCCTAGTAAATACTTCATTTAATAAATAAAATGTGTTCATAATATTCATCTTTAAGTTAATCTAAACTTGTGGAATTATTTTTTTTTAGTGTGGGTAAAAGGTGAAAGGGTACCTATTTTAAAATTCCTCCCGAGAATCAATTACTAGAACTAACTCTCTAGTAACATAACATAACGCGTAACATATTCTGTGGTAAATTCCTATCTACACTTTATGATATCTACTTCTGTAATAAACAATATCAGCCGTCAACCCTCAGTATAGATATAATTTACGAACAAAATGACTTAAAAATCGTAAAACCGCAGACTATATGTATTAAAAGGTTCTATTTCGTGTTTTTCGAAAAGAGTTGTCGGGAAAATGATTTTAAAAATTAAGATCTAAACGCTCAACTTATTTAAATGGTATTGATTTACAGATAGCACTTCTATTCACTATAGTTATAGTTATTTAAAATATAAACAAACGGAAATTGTTATGATGAAAAAATTGCCTATCTATATGTATATCATAGAATCTTTTATACTCGTGTGTGACTCGTTCGATAATGCACTTAAAGACTGCGCGTTTCTTATTAAGGATTTTATTTGCGTGAATAAATTGAACCGAAGAAAAAAATCGATTCATATAACCTTTTTCCACTATGCCCACGACGTCTATTTATAAGTTAGTACTCGTTCAGTTTCGTAAATCGCCCAGGTCGTTCGACTTTCTATGACGAGCGTGTTCGACGTAATGCATAGAGTATATATTATAGGTGCATATTGATATAGGTATCGACTCTCGTTGATAATGCATTCTATAGGAAAAGCAATAATCTCATATTTTCGTCTGGAACCGTCTTTGCCTCGAACCACCGTAATTACTGGATACACACGTGGAACACACGTGCAATCATCGATTTTTAAAACTTACGTATAATATATTATACACGCACCTAACCTATATGTGATATTTTTGTACGTAACAGATATAGTTATGTAATCAATAATAATAATAATAATAATAATAATAATAATACATAGAAGTGTATTAGTGTAATTATTATTGTAATTTGCAATTTCACGATATATAAATGCGTTTCCTATTTTAAAGGTGTCCACCTATATTTTATGTTTAAAGAATAACACGAACCATTTTACCTATTGGAATATTCATTCGCTCGAATGGTGCGGTTTACTAGAATTTAAAAATGTATTTTTTATGACAATATCTTGTACCTACATATATATATATATACAGAGTTTTAAAGTATTCGAGTAAAAGTGTTTGAATATCAGTATTACTTTTAAGCAATGAATACTTTTCTTGAGTGCCTATATTAAATACCTACTTTTTTCCTTTCCTGTATTTGAACAGTATTTAAATAGGTACATTTATACATTTTTCTATTATAATAGATATGGTGTTTTATTATTTTATTAGAAATCTGAAAAATGTCAAATCTTGCAGATTACAATTTTATGAAAATATAAATATATAGGTTAAATACTACATTAATAAATTAAAACAAAGTATTCTAAAAATATCCGGAATAATGTTTGTGAAGTATACCAAATACTTTGGGAACTTACTATCATAAGTTATTCGAATACATAATAGCTTTTTTAGTGTTGTATAATTGTATTTAATTTTTATTACATTTACTAGTTCAATGATTACATAAAATATAGTTCTACTCGTCAATTATTTGATCTTAGTCTAGGTTTCAATTTGGTTTATTTTTTCATTTGTTATTAGTATTTAATAATACATAAAATCAAAATTGTATCTTTGGGAGGCATAGTTAATAGTTATTAATTAATTAAACACATCTCTTTTAAGTGAATTATTGAAACAGCTATAGGTACATGCAGATCAAAGGGCACTTTTCAATAATAATTTTGAATAAATATCTTGATTAGAGAGTAATAAAAATAACACTGACATAAAGGATTTTTAAATTACTTTGAGAAGAAAATTTAATTACTTTAAGTATTCATTTAACAATCATTTATATTAATTTTCCTTAAAATAACCTAAAAGTTGTTTAAATATTATTCCTTAAATAGACAACTAAAAAGTTATAAAAGACTCCTTACAGACTATAATTTCCTCACTGAATTTGCTTCCTTCGTCAGTCAAATAGGAAATATAGAAAATTTATTTTTTTCAGAAACGATATATTTTTTTAAAATTTTAATAATAAATTCAATTAATCATTAACAAATATCGTAATAAAAGTATTAAAAACATACGTTCTATTTTGTTTAAATTAAAAAAATCTACTTAAACTTCAATGAATAATATTTGACATAATATCTAGTGGTAGTTGTAGATTTAGTGTCGGCGACCGATTCTTCTTATACGGTGTCCTTGACATTAGTTGTTGTCGATGAATTTACCGGTTTTTTTTATTTAAGTTGATGTTTCAAAATTGACTAAAATATAATGTATAATACCGAGCGAATAACCAAGAGAAATCTAACACCGTTATTTTTGTCGAAATAACGTTCGTATAAAATATTATAGGGAGGGAGACAATTTTAAATATATATATGTGTGTATAATATATCTATAGCAAGTAACGTCGTGATTATTTCTCAAAATATAATCAAAGACATGACTCAAAAAGTTCATAGTATAGGTTAAAAGTAATTTTATTGAGATATAAAAATAAATATCTTGAAAATAATATTGTGTTTGTGTTTGGTAATATGATAGATAATATGAAGGTTTTTTTTTATAAACTTAGGTATTAAAATAACTAAATTCGTGCCTTATATAATACATTTATTGAAATAGTAATCTTCAGACATACGAGATCGAAAGTTAGTATAAGATGTGATTTTATACAGAGAATATAATTTAATTATAATATTTTAGAAATATTTCTTACTTTTGGCTGTAACTAGTAAATATTTCACTTCATTACAATGATGGTCTTAAAAGATAAAACTGATGTATTTTTTAAAAGAAACTTCAATGGGATGTTATCATAAAATAATATTTTTAAAAAATTAAGAAAAATCAACTCATTTGTGTAATAGATAATTAACATTGGTAGTGATATCAGGTTAAAAAACAACAAGAGGGTAACTCTAGGGTTCAAAGTCGGGCCAAAGAGAATATCTAGTTTCTACGATCATCTTGTACAACTTTATGTTTGTCACGAACAAATAATTTAACTAAATTAAAAAGTAAAATATTATACAAAAATGTAAAATATAGTTATTATAAATATTATCTGTATCAAAAAAACACGATCATATTGTATATTATATATTATGTTTATTGAAAAATATCAAAAGTAAAATCATTATATTATATTAGAACTATAGTGGAATCTTTTGATTTGGGAACTTTTTGATTTTCGGATCAAAATATTGGGTTACATACTGTCATTTAAAATTTTTAATATTTTTAATTTAATAATGTACAAATAAATTATAAATATATATATATATATAATTTATAAGAATACTTTAATAATTGCAGTTATCTTTATATATTATAATATTATACTATACCTACATCAAAATATATAAATCATTTTAATAATTTCTTTATAAAAATACGTTAACGTAATGCATTATGACGCCGCTAAGTCTGTGGGTTGTGACCGAATGAAACGAGAACATTAATGTAACAAACGTTGAAAACGAGTAAATAAATATATATATTATTTTGAACAACGTTAGTAGTCATAGGTGTGTCCTAGTCCTTCATAATTTTAAAAATCAAAATTATTAATTTAAAAAAATACTTTCCTTCGAAAGCGAAAATTAAAAACAAAAATTAAAGCAATTTTCTTTGTTAAAAATAAATATAAATTTTCGAAATCCTATTATAATAAATTGTAGTTTATCAAAAATTGTGAAATGACATAGAATACATTTTAGAAACAATGTATTAACCTGCTCATGTTTTTCCTATGTAGGTATGTATAGTTATTTATTATTATTTGGTCATTACTCATTAGTCATTATTGATACCATGAAAAACCGTTAGGTATTTATATTTTCAAACAAATTTAAAATAAATTCATATAAATTCGTTAATCGTTAATTGTAAATAACATCTATTGTTTTATAACAGAATAGAAACAATTTTACAGACCATTTAAAAATTAAAAATTAAATTTTAAATACATGAATCTATACTTATTATAACAATATTATCGAAATTATAAATTCACAACATCCTGGATTTTTCAAAATTCTTTCCCTTCGCAATCCTTGGTCTTTTTAAAAATTAAGTATTAATTTTTGTGGTGACATTTTAAACAAAAGCCCGGGAATCGTAACTGGATATTGAGAATATTTCACGGTGAAAAGATCTAAACAATCTTGTAAATGTACGGGTTTACACCTAAAACGGTAGAAGCCTATTTGAATTTTTAATATATTGAACTATTTTATGCATTTTATAGATAAACAGAACCCTTAAAATTATAAAGAGTTTGCTGTACCCTTGTCATTTTATACTTCGACATTTTAGTTTATTTATATAAAATATACATATAATTTAATATTATTATATAATATATAATTTATATAAGTAATAATTTTCGTATTTTAAATTAAAATTAAGTTTTTAATTGAATGTTAATTATTGATAGAATTTATATTTTACAAAAAATATTAATAGGTAAAAATAGGAGAAATATTCGACTTTATTTTTTTTTATTAAGAACTATTTTAAATTTTATCTCCATTCAATAAAACTCGTAATGAAGCCATATAGTAGGTTTATGTGGTCTATCACAATATTACCTATCTACTTACAAAGAAAAATTCTAATTATGTCATTGGACCTATAGATATTTATATATATATATGTCATTGAATCTTATAGACAATTTACTGAAATGGCTAGTTATTTAAATTAACTTCACTGCCCCTAAAAAAAATAATTGCTTCTCCTCCCTTATATTTAATGAAACCACTCACTTCAAAATATAAAATAACGATTTTATTAAGTTTAAAATATTTACTTATATATGTATTCAAATTTATTTCAGCCATTTTTTTTTTTTAGATTAAAAAGGAAAACATTTTTTTGGTTTATTTTTCAAATTTCAGGTTAAATTTTTATTTCTTGGGGGGGGGATGATTCGAATATATTTCGATAATTAATATAATAACTATTAATAACAGAGTACGGTTTTTATTTCCATTTCAGAATATTTTTTCATTCACTGCTGCAGTTTTTTTTCTGCGTATTGTGTTGTCTTGCAGCTTTTAAACCGTCAAACCATTTAAAATGTCGTCGGTTTAAAAAAAATTCCAAATTCCGATAACGGGTTTGAAAATGGTTTTCATTTTTCCGAGTCTCGGGTTAAAAATGATTTCAGGTTTTCCGGGTTCTCAGTACGAAGTTTAAAAAAAAAAAACGGTTTTAATTTTCTCCACACTCCTGGTTACACGGGTTATCAAGCTGCGGATACAATGCGTTTCGACTCTCTATTTATGTTTCCAATGGCGCCGAACTAAATTTTTTCAAGAGGGACAAAGAAATATTATTATATAAGTACCTATCTACACAGAAATATTTATTGGTAAAAGGGGGAGGGGTGAAATGTAGAAAACAATATAATTATTTTATTTAAAATCCCATTAAAATAAGCAAAAAAAAAAAAGGTCATCAACTTTCTTCTCACTTTTGACGACCCTGCTTACATAGTCTATTCAATAATAGGTGCGTTTTCAAAGAAGTTTAGTATGAAGTTGTGTGGAAAACTAATTCACAAAAATATGTTTTAGTAGATAATTCGTGAAATTAATTAAAAAATTAACGTCGATGGCACGTCCATAATATTATACTTTAGTTTTTCCTTTATTATGGAAAAAGTATTAAATAATTTTCAATAGAATTTTGGAAAGACTTCAGGACGTATATTATGTGTACACATCCCCTTTACCTTGATTTGGGGGGGAGGGGTGCTTTCCGGGGCCTACGTATAATAATATTATGTTTCTATATCTATTCTCGGTGCGGTTTTCTCCGTTTTCGAGTGACGGTGATCACGGCAGAACGCCATACTGGACATTATTATTATAATAATATTATCGTACAACGTATGCATACGTATATCATTATAATAATATCGGTCCGGTAAAATCTCGCGAAGATCATCGCCGCGCCGCGCCGCCAGGCACAGTGTCAAGGCCCGGCTTTCGCCGATCTTTCACCGTGCGCGCGCTACGTACGAATGCCGGACGGCGACGCGACGCGCGGACACGCCGCGAACCGTCGGGGGCGAGCCGCTCGCGTCCCTCGTCCAGTCCACCGGTCATTTTCTCTTCCACGCGCTCGCGCGACCACCGTGGTTGTGTACGAACACCGTTTCCGCGCATTCGCCGCCCGCGCCTTGTCTCGCGCACACACACACCATGGTAGACGTCCCGCCGAGCGGTTAGTGTTTTCGGGTTTTTTTCCCCAGCGCAAATATCGTTCGAGTGTTTTCAAATTTTCGCGCGCAATATATGCATTACACACGCGGTCAACGTAGTACGAACGGAAAACGGAATAATTATAAAACGTAGGTATATACACACTTTACCACCGTACTCGAGCACGTGTCATCACGTATTCTATCTACGACGGCAGGTGGTCATCGTCATCGACAACATGGATATCCAGTTCGAAGACTTGACGTACGTCGTGAAACCGCCGTTTTGGCAAACCAACGGTCAGTCGATAAACGGTTATACTTAATATATATATATATATATATATATTTTAATTTTTTTTCTTTTAAACGTGCGCGGTGTACAGTTGAAATATTTCTCGAGGGTAGACGCCACTCGTCAGATTAAAAATAAAAAAAATCTAGGAATCTAAAAAATACACGTACCTTTACGAAACAAAATGGGGGGGGGGGGTCCGGGGCCTTCGGATCCTCTTGGTTCTACGCTACTCTGATTTGTAACATCTGTCGATTTAAGTGTACCAACTATACCTACGTATTATAATAGTAATCGCAGACCCACGAGACAAGTGGATCCAGAGCTACAAGTTTTCTTTTTTTAAACTATAAAATACACAAATATACCTATGCCTATCATGAGAAATAGTTAGGTACCTATATAAAGTTCTTTATTGTATAATACTAACAAAATAAATTAGTATATAGTGTTATATTATACATTTTTAATCATTTATTATACCTAGTAGGTATTAGCTTATTAAATTGACCCAAAAAAGCTAAAAATATTCGTGGGGGGACGCTCTTAACCCTGCCCCCTAATAATCATCAGAATATACTCTGATATGCTCAAAAATTCGTCGAAATAATTTTATAATTTTATCTCGCATTTGGAATTTTCGTCTTTCTAACGAGTTTTATAGGAAAAATTATGCTACATGTAGATTGTAGGTAGGTAGGTACCTACTTTGAATTTTGAAGTTAAGGTTTGGTCAGTGCCGTCGCAAGGATGAGAGTTATTTTTTCAGCCGTTCTTGCGTTTTTGCTTTCCATAATAATTACATAGGTACCTAAACAAAATATTTAAGTTTTATTTATATATAGTTTATACTTTATTATACGAATGACCATTTTTATTCCTTATTTGCTGTTTTAAAGTGAACTTCTCGAGAATTTTAGGAGAAGGTATAGGAATGATAATTTCTTTTTTGTTTGTTTTTTTTTTTTTGTTTATTTGCAATTTTTAAAGTAAATACCTATTTAAGAAAAAAATTTTGGGGAAAATGGATGTAATATTTTAGTTAGTTGAGCCGGTTGACAAAATATACTTTTTTCCAAGGGCAACACTTTTATTTCTTGCACAGTCCGCAAAGCATAGTGCCCGGTATCGACTATCGGTTGTTTAGTCCGGGGTTTAGATTAGAGATAAAACATAGCCTGTAACCATCTCGTAATCTTTTTAAAAAATATTATGTGACAAAAAAAGTTATAACTATTAAAAAAAAAAACAAACAAACAAACAAACGTTTAAAACACTGAAACTTCTTATTTTCACATGATGTTTAGGTCAAATGAACTCACAAATATTCCTGTCTTTAAATTTGGTATTGTTTTTTTTATTTCTACATTTAATCTAATAATTAAAATTATATAGGTAATATCATTTTTGTTGTATTATGATACTGCTATTGTTAGAAAGATGGAGAGCAAATTTCAGATATTATACCGTCTCACAACAAAATTCCAATTTTAAGGATGTTAAATTGAAATAATTATATTAAATAACTAATAATTTAAAATTAATATATCAAAAAACGGCAATAATTGATAATGTTGTTTTTTATCATTTGTTTTATTTCATATTTTAAAGTTTATTTTAAGTTAAAAGTTTTCAAAAGTTCCTATTTACACAGAAATACCTATAAATATATTACCTACATAATATAACTATCATATAATATTATTACTTTTATATACATACACTCCAATGATTGTGTTTGATAAAAAATAGTTATTATAACTTTATAAGATTTATATAAGAGTATAAGACCACTAACCATATTATCTTATAGATTTGTTATAAATCTGCTATTATTTATCAGTAATATTCTATTCAGGATACGATTACGTAAAATTGAAATGATTATATTTAATAGGAAGAAAATACTTATATTAAAATATGTATAAATAAATTTACAACATGATCGTCTAACCTATTAAGTTTTTAAGTTTTGACTAATGTATTATATAACATAGTTATCTGTAGTACCTAACTATTTATATAAAAATATTTTAGTCGAATAAATAATACCTAAATAATAATGCATAGTATTCTGACTGATAATAGGTAAGATTTTCCAAGACTAGTTACAGATAGGTAATTTTTAATATGGTTAGGTATATCTTATTACAAAGATAAAAAAAAACATACAATATTATTTTAAAATAAAAAAATATTTCAAATTGTGATCATTATTCACTTATTTTATAAATTATTTTAAATTGTCCTCAAATAGGTAGCTAGGTAGTTATATATTTTAATATTCTATCAATCCAAATAAATTGAAAACCATTTAATATATTTCAATTTCAAATCCGTTTTAATAGTAATTGTTTCAACGACAATATATTATATTAATCTGAATATTTACAAGTATAATAATATAGTATTCAATCTGTACATATTATTATAATTTCCATAAAATGTATTTTTACCGAAAATATTGACAAATAATTTTTTACTGTATTAGGTTACCATTCAAAAATCATTTGTATCTGTTATCAATAGAATATCTCATATTCATTAACGAAACCACAACCGGTTTTTTAATTAACGTCCGTTGTTCTCCGATATTCCAAATAGGAATGTTCTTTGGAATTTTTTTTGTATATATGTAACATATAGGTACATCGTTATTTACTTTATATAATAGTTGAATATACATAATATATTATTATCTATATCGTTACATAAAATACAAAAATGTTCTTTTTTCCATGTAAATAAACTTACAGAACGAATCTGGTTTTATTTTCCATATAGAACAAAAAAAAAGATTTTTAATACCTATATACAAATCGGTATAAACAATAACACGTGGCTTTCTTACATAATAATTATTAATTATTATATTGTGGTAGGTAAGGTACATAATATTATTCGGTATATGGGACTATTATATTATAGTTATTGACTATTGATATAAGTATATTTTCATCGATTCAAAAAGTATTGTAATCAGTGAGATGAGGTGAATTCTGATCTATGGACCCTGTGGACCTAAATATTTTATTGTGGATGAAACAGTTTTATTAGAACGGAGATGTCATGTTTCTCATAAAATCCTATGACATTCTATCCATGGATCAAAAAGATTACTGTGGATTTAAATATCCCACTGTAGATCAAAATATGTCACTTTAACTTTAAGGTACCTAATATTTTTATCCTAAGACTTTTTATCTGCTGATCAAATTGCCTCTTTGTAATCTAAATAATTAAAATTGCGAAAAGAAGTGTTTAAAATAAAATAGCTCTCCCTATTTTTATGGATCAAAATAATCAGATTATTCCGGTGGAATCAAAATATCTCAGTAGGTTTCTTAAAAACCCACTGGATTAAGTCGTCTATTTATCAATCAGTGGTGTCGAATTAATTTCTATAAATGATACTAAAAATAATATATCAAACGGAGATACTCATAGAAATATTTCTCAATTCTTAATATTTTGCCATTTATATAGAACAGCTATCGTTTAATAATACCTACCAAAAAATATAGTTAAACGCCATTAGAAATAAAATAATACTGTTATTTTTAAGGTTCGAACCTTAGCTTTTTATACTTTGAAATACGTGAACAGAATAAAGAAAGCACACTATATACAAATTATTGGCATGGAACCAATTCACACAAATAATAATATAATATATCCACCTTATCACGCGTCCTGACAGTTCTCTATCGCTCCCTTCAATAAATAAATACTTGATATAAATATTTACCTACATATATTTCAAAAATCCAAATTGTATTTACACAATAAATTACAAATCTTTCAACATTATATACGTTAGAAACCAAACTACAAGAATTTAAACACTATATTTGGCATATATTTTTAGTCATGTTAAAGTGTATTTCATAAAAGTTTAATAAAGTTTGATGTTTAAATACATTGATTTATGTTTGTTATTCGTCTACTATAGAATATAATAAATATATTAGATATTTGGTATGATAAACAAAATGATCAAAGTAATGAACCGAAAAAGGTAATTTTACAACTGGTAAACTTAACTGGCTAGTTTAAAATAAACTTGAATTATTTCAAATGTGCTACCTATTTATATTTTAAAGGAGTTTAGTATTTTTCAAAAATAAGTACTAAATTTTTTACTGTTTACTTACATCGGACAAATATTTATTTTCTGTCAAAAGTTCAATAAAATGAAGATCTTTTGTTTTACCTTAGTTCCGCGCAAAAAAATAAAACTTTTTTTATTTTATTGGCACATTTAAATAATTTCTCTCTCTTTTTTTTTTCAATACCTACCACTTTTATATACAGATTATACATAATACAAGGTAGAAATTAAAAAAAAAAAAAATAAGAAGTTGAGTATATTTATTTAAAAGTACGAATTACAAACAGTAAAGACAAATGAATGATTAAAATAATACGAAATATAGTAATATAGTACAATATTGAACTGCGAAATAATTATATAAACGGCTCTTTCATTTGTTCAAATTGTTTTTAAAAATTGTTATTCTGTAGTATAGTTTCGCATCAAAAACCGATACAAATATCTATTGAACATAAATAATTATCATTATTATTGGAATAGATAACGGGTAGTCTGTCACTGTGGTTTAATTTGGACCAACATGACTGGTGTATATGGTCAACATTGGCCATTGGTAAGTGGTAATATATGACCAATATTGTCTTTCCAGATTTCTCCAACATGACTGGTGCATATAAAAAAAGTGTAATTAGGGGGGTGACTAGAGGGATAAGCCATCAAAATTAATTAATGCCCCCCAAAATGGCTTGTATCTAATATAGTTTATATACCTATATTTTCATTGCCCAGTATTGACATACACTTGCCATGTTAATTTTGATTTTGAATACTCTCATGTGTCTATAAATTGTATATTTATTCAGTAGGTACATACTAGCTCTAAAATATTTTAATTTTAAAATACAATTTAAACTTATACGACCAGCCAGTTTACTAAAAGCCAGGTACACCAGACAGTCAGTCGTGTTCGAACAAACCCAACGTTTCAGCCAAACATTGCCAGTCTTTTGACTTGTGTCAAGTTTACCGACAATCCACTGGTATGAGCCAGTGATCAACAATTGTATATGTAAAGCCTCCCAGATCACTGGTATAGCGTCACTAGTGACCAATGTTGGTCATAAACATGTAGGACCGTATTTATGAAAACATACTGCCATTTTCCGGTAAATATATTATCGTCCGCATGATGTTTACGTAATATTTTGTTGTTTTTATCTATTTTCCTTAATAAATGATAGTAAATAATAATGGTTTGTACAGTTAAGCAAGTAATAATATTAAGAATATTATAATATAAATATTAACGGGCATAAAAAAGGCCTCCGTGACCATAATTCGGCCGTGGCCTTATCCGGGCTTGTCGGACCCTGCTTCTAGCGATCATATGTAAAGTTAGTAAATGCCAACGTTATTTTAGCCCTGAAATATACAAAAAATAAAGTTGTGAACCTTATAATATATTATATTATATTATTGTGATTAGTTTGTCTTCAGCATAATATAGGTGCGCGTTAATGTTGCCATTTTATACATAAAAAGTGTATGTATTTGATTAATGATTTGGAGATGATATTTTTCATTTTTACAATAATATTTCATGGTATAAAACTTTGTAGAAAACTCAATATTTTATCGTAATACATGAATACGATTGTATTACATAAAAATATATATTATGTATGTAGATTAGGATCGATTACTTTAAAACTAGTGTCTAAGCACTCTGGGCCGGGTACATAAGGTAGACCAAAGTACCTACTTCCAAATAACCACGTGCTCTGATTGGGACAACTGTCAACTCTATGCAATGCGCATTATAGAAATTTAAATTAGTATAAAAGCATTTAAATAAAAACTCGATATCGCACAATTCCTTATTAACATCACGTAGAAAAATTATAATTTCATTAAATTTACATATTTTGTATGATATTAACCCCATAAATAAAATATAAATTATATTTATTCTCTCTCATGTTGTTTATAATGACACTGCAGCAAATTATAAATTGATTTGTTTATACCTTTGGGACTACATTGAAAGTGCACCAAGTAATTTTATTATAATATATTCTGTGATAATATATTAGGATCATTGAACAATCAAACATTGTTTGTGCGAATTCTACACGTTATCGGTTTAAAACAACGTAGGTATGTATGTGGTACATTATGCTCGCACATCGTAGATACATTTGACACTGTACGAATTATGTGCACTATATAAACGAAATTGATTCGTTCAAATGAAATTTGTGTGACTGTGTATAATTTTATTTCCCATACTGTTTCACCCGATTAAAATTTTAATACTTATCAATTTTCATTTGCAGATGTGATGATTTTTTTACATTCCAAAATATATTCACATACAATTTATTATGATCGTTTTACTAGAAGTACCTACCTCTAGTTTGCAAGCTCAGTTAAAATATTGATTTTGAAATTGTTCGGGGGAGCGATAATTAACATTTTAAATACTCGTAAAGTTATTGTTACAACTTATAATTCCTAATTTTTAATATGAACCAAAAAGAAAAAAAAATATTAGTATGAAAAAGTCCATAAATAGTTTTTCATACTGACAAAATTATAATTAAAGTTAGATAAAATCTTTTCATATTAATAACATTATTGGTTTTTTTATATAAAGTCTTTTATTAATGTGCAACTCATTCAATAATGCATTTAGACACCCAATTTTCGGATACAAAAATGCACTTTTCTTTTAAGACCATTTATGTAAAAAAAAAAAAATGCATTAATACCCTGATTATGATTCTTTTCATAGTGGGCTCGTAATCTATAATATATAGGTTATGTAAATAAAAATGTAGGTATTAACTTTTTTAGCGTTAAAAAGCGTTACTTATTGTGTATCACAAATTTGTTATACTTGTACTTTTTCATTATATAATCTGATCAATTTTAAAATAGTTTAAAATTTTAGCTTCATTGTAACTCTTTTTTAAATTAAATATGCTTTTATGGTATTATAAAAATCGACGTCGTTCGCTTGTTTCTAATTTACCCGAGAAAGTAGAGTATATTCGTAATATTTAAACGATGAACTCAATGAATAGTATATGTTGTATGCACAATAATATTATATTATAGTAGTAATCAAATTACAAGGCAGACGACTGCACATATACTGTTTACACATATACCGTAGGACATGAACCAAAATGAAAGTGAGAGTTCCGTCTTTTATCCTTGTGCCAGTCATACGATTTAAGTTCAACGAGAAATGTATTTAATTTCAAATGATAATAATATTAATAATAAAAAATAATAAAAAAGAACATAAAAACTATACTATCTTTGACTGATCATAAAATAATCCCCATCATGTACGCCGATAACAATAAATGACGATAAACCGCAGACAATATAGATATAATTTACCATATTCCGGAATTGTGTGATTACCATCAAACATTTTGTAATTGTTTTTGAATGAACGAAATTTTTTGAATACGTGAACAGACTAGGCAATATACACAAATCGCGTCGTGAATCTAAAACCACTACATAGACATACATATACGAGTTATATGAACATCGACTGTTTTTTCAAGTACAAGTTTAATTATAAAAATAACGTATTTACATATAATGGATAATTTTTGTTTTCTAAAAGATAGGCATTATTATAAAGTTACACAATTATTTCTTTTAAAAAAATGTCTAATAATATTGACCCAATCTGCGAACCAGTATGTTGCCTAACTGCTACAGAAATATATATATATATACCTATTTTTTATATTTCCAAATAGGTACATGCGCACGTTGTCATAGGATTCGCATATATGGTGAAATATTAGAATAATTAAAAATGATTGACATAAAAGTAGGTATTGGCTTACCGGTAGTCTTAAGAAAATGTGTTTAAATACTAATAGGTACTTGTATTTGTACATGAAAAAGTATTTAAAATTTTTTCTAAATACTTCCAAAGAAAAGATAAAGTTAAATTAAAACTTTAATCTTTTATTAACTTTCATACTCAACTATTTAATTAAGAATCTCCTATTTTATACTTTAACTAACTGGATTATTTTTCAGTTAATTTTTCATAATCACCTAGTCAAGTTAACACATTATTTGGAGGGATGGGGAGAAGCGAACGATGCATATTTTATATTTTATAATTTATATTAACTTTATCTTCAAGAATTATTATTCTAATTGTGCTCTTTTCACTGCGGACTTTACGAATTTTTTATGGAGCAAGGCCGACTCCGAGAAATATTACTGATGGGCTGTCTGAATGAATTTTTTTTCTTATTTACATTTTTAGGAGGCACTTTCACTAATTTTCAGAGTTATCTCTATATTCTCTAATAATTTATCTCAAAAATTATGTGTACTGATTGACAACTTATTTCCTAAGTAGAAGGGATATCACACCCTCTAATACTAGTCCTGTGTGGAATTAAGTTATACATGAATTTCTTGAGAAATGATCAATTTATCATCTGAGAAATTACCCTATAGAAGAGAATCATTGTATTTGATCACTATAAACCGTGGGTTTGAACTTAAAATTTACACTAGAGATTTAAAATAGCTAAATAGCTATTTAAACGTTTAGCGATTAAAATGTGATTATGACTTCATTGTGTATTCATAATAAAACCATAAATAAATGAACACGGGATAATGAACTCCTATTATTAACACGAGATAGCGCTTTTTTATTGTTCATAGTTAAAACGCTCATTGTTATCTCTGGAAGTTAAGTTATTTAAATTGCTTAATACGTGAACTAGCATTTAATTATCATTTTTTATCAACTTTAATTGATATACCAATTGTAAAAACAATATAATATAAAATGCTAAAAAACACAGGAAATGGCTCTTAGCCCCCTTAGCCTTCCTTGACCCTTCCTGGCTAAGCTTCTAACTATATTCAGATCCTATCAAATAATTTAATTAGGTACAACTAAAAAGTCTAAATAAAATGTATGATTTTTTAGTTTATATAAGTATAGGCATCGTATTATAATTTAAAAGTAGATAATACGTCTTCTTCAATAACTGTTTTTTTTCTAATTAAATATTAAAAACTTAATTATTTTACACAGTCCTGAAAATGTCAATATAATATGAATTGTGTAGGCATATATTTATAATGTATAAATAGTGAAATATCTATTCTACGTGTACACAATTTTACCGTTTTCGAAACACGTTTCCAGTAATTTAATATTATTATATATTTTGTCCATATTTGTTATTTGTTATTTTAATCAGTTTCACTTATTTAAACGTAAGTATATGAATACATTATGGTAACAACATAGCGTATGCATAAAATATTATAGAAAGTTTATCAAATGTAAATATATATATGTATACGTCTATGGTCTATCTATATACCTACATAATATACAAATAGAATACGATTCATAAATCAATTAGCTCGATAAATGTAAAAAAAAAAAATACACATGTTAATAAAATGGTTATAAAATTACGAGTATATATTTCAGTATTTGTTATTCGGTAACACTTAACGATAAACATTAGACAATTCCAATGACTCTGCGTGTGTTAATAGTTAGAATAATTATATTTAATTTATTATTATTTTTCATTAAACCAATATCCCATATGTTTAAATCAGTACGAGTGATCTAAAAAAAAAATTCTACATAAGGTACACGGCGGAAAACACCTTCACGTATTTCCAATGCTATGGATTGTAGAATTATTGCAGAACAATTATTTTGATACTCATATAAAGATGAGAACATAAACTATGACTGTACGCAAGCTTTTTACATTTTATTTGAAAATGTAGTTTATATACCATTTTGAGTTTTTTTTATGTTTTTCAACAAATGTTCAATATAGAACATGATAGGAAATATCAATATGAATCATATAGTTTATATTCTCATATTTTTATTGGTACCAAAATCGTTAACCTACAATAGTAACACAATATATACTATTGGAAATGCGAAAACACTTTATATATTTTATTATTTTTTTTTTTTTACTATCAATAATATTTTTAAACTAATTTTAAAATATCTATATTAAAATATTTTTGAATTGTTGGTTTTTCATTTTTCTTAAAATTGCATAAAAATTGTTCATACAAATTTACCATTTATTTACCCATTACAAAATTTAATGAAGGGAATATTTCGAAGGCACCTCAGAATCTTTTTGTAAAATGTTGTTTCATAAATAAGTCACAACTATGAACTAATTAGGAAAATAAAAGAAATAAATAAAGATGTAGGTAGGTAACTTCTTTGTTAGCAAACATTATATAAAAAGTCTTCAAAATATCCTCTAAACATATCCTGCTCTTTAATTTTTGAAATGATTATTTCAACCCTAAATTTAACTTAAATGGTGCAGTTCTCATTATAAGTAGCATAATATTTCCTATATTTCCCATTTAAGAACAGAGACAGCAATTGGAGGTGTAACGTCTTCTTAATAGGGACTATTAGAGGCTAACTGCAAACGTGATTAGGTATATTTCGTGAAAATATTTTACTAAAATACGACTATAAATATGCTTTTGTAACGCTCATAAATCAATTAGGTGTTTTAAAAAATTCACGTTTTGTACACAGATTTTATTATTATGTTAATTATCATTTTTATTTTTATTTTTTGTAAAATATAAGCCTCCTATATTACACCTCTTAATATATATTACCTAATATATATATATACCTACCATGATAAATAAAGGGGTCTAAAGAACATTAAGAAAAATTGTGCTAAATTTTCGTGAAAATTCTAAAATAAAAAACTTCACTAGATAATATAATAATAATTATCCTTCAATTCTTATATATTGTTTCTCATACCATTATTTCGTAAATATATAGCCCTGAACGACGTGTTCTGTATAATAATATTATATCTACCAAGTATTCTCGAGTAAACGTGTTTGTTTGCATTTAAAATCAGTCCATTGTAATATAATATATTTTTTATACGTGCAAAATTAACGCAAACCAAATAGACCATAAGGTTTATGCTTAGAGTGATTTTATTAATTTTTCTTAAGCTTCAGACAATGATTTTATTATGCAAGCATTAAAAATTGTCGAAGAATAGCGACTGTATTTTTATGTTTATGTATAAGGTGACTAAGAGATGTGCGATAAACATATAATATTTCTATATTATACGAGTATATTAATATGTATATAAAAAAATGAACATAATGTAATTTATATTATCTTCTGACAGATATATTATAACAGACGACGGTAATTATTATATTATTTGGGTTCCGGGGGAAAAAATCCGTCGATTTCAATTTGAAATCGTTTGCTTTCACTTTTTACGTCAGATCAGTTTCACGCAAACAAGTTTATCATTTCGAGTAGTTTTACGTACAATATTAAATTTTATCTTAAACTGCAGCACATTTTGATGTATTATTAGTATTTTTACATGAATTTATTGTAGTTGAATTGAGTATAGTTCTAGTTCTTTGTACTATTATATACAGAATTATAGGATATCTCACGATAACTTATATTCATTGTAATACTTCCATTGAAATTAAAGATTTTAAATTTTGTTTTATTAAATGATTATTTTTAATTTAAAAACATTTTAGGAATGTTAATTTTTAAAAAGATAAATTTTAAAATGAATTATATGGGTCAACATTTGTTAATTTCATTAAGATTAAATAATTATTAATATAAGAAATTTTTGTAATTTAGGTGATACTGCACAAAAAAAAAAGGTATTAAAACGAATCATGCGTTGACCAATTATAGCGTATCTAATATCTATACAATATAATTTTCAATTAATATTTTAAACAAATAAAAATTTTTATAAATCTTTGTCTTGCAGAATGCAGTTTAAATCAAGAATATAGTTTATCATAAGATAGTATACGTATATCATATGAAAAAGCTATTCCTTGTATGTACAAATACATATTTAAAAATTTAATATTGTAATATTATGAATAATTTAGTCTGAAACAAAAACCCAGCATTTTGAAAACCTTTATTTATATAGGACTAATTGAAAAGTGACAAGTCATAAAGTGTTATTGTCATTTTTATAGAAAATGAGTCATACGTTATGTATTCTTTTAACTGGAAATATAGTGTTGAATTAATTTTTGTTATTGATATGTTTTTAACTTTACTTTTTGTTACTGAAAAAACAAAATCAAAATGTTTAGTTAAAGTCAAAACGTTATATTTCCATTTACTAATTTTTTCATAATATATAATATATGCACTATTCCAATTTTGTATCAAAACGTATTAATAAATACGGTTCATTATTTTGTTACATAACAGTAAATACGGGGCACAACCCGTTTCCGCTAAAACCATACCTTTCCCTTTTCCACCAATTCACTTTTCTGTCAAATCAAAAAAAGGTCAATTCTCTTTTTTCCAAAACCATACCTTTCTCTTTTCCGCCGATTCACTTTTCCACCAGGTAAAAAAATCTATAGTAACAATAGATATCACTATTTTTTAATCATTTCTATATTACCTAGTTAAAATTACGAACTAATATATAATTACAATATCATATACCTATGCCGGGCTTAATTTACCTATTAGTGAAGAATATTTAATTATTAAGTAAAATAAATAAGTACAGATTTGTTAAAAAAAAAAAAAAAAAAACATAATTTTCATTTTAATAAATAGTAAAATATTAGGAACATTATAATAATACAATTATTGTTATTACAAATTAGTTATGTATAAATATTGTACTACTTTTTACAGTTTTTAAAGTTACATAGATGAAATCTATACTGATTACGACCGCAACACATCGAATATATCTAAGCACATAATGTGCACGGGGAACTTATATACTATACTTATAAAGAACATAACGAGTGTATCTATACTATAAAATATTATAGCATTATAATTCGTACTATTTTTTTACTATATTTATACAGTAGATATTTTAGTAGATATTTTACCTACGAGAAGTTATGTATTTAGGTAGTTAGTTATTATACATACTGTCGATTTTTATATCTGCGGAAAAGGGGCCCGCTCTAAATACGTTATGTTATACTTTAAAAAAATATTATTAACATGAATGGGTAAGACAAGAAGGTACCTATTATATTATGTAATAAATATATTTTTTTTTTTAAAAAGGGTGGATTTCGATAATTTTTTTATAAAAGTTGTTGATTGTGTATTAAGAATTAATAAATTTAATTATAATAATTACAATGATAAGAAAAAAGGTTGGTGAAATATTTATATGTTAAATATATATATATATATTAAAATATAATAATGCATTATTTCTGAAAACTATCAAATCAAAATTAAAATGTTATTTCTAAAAATGTAATCAAAACGTGTTCTTTCCAAAAGTTCTATAAAAACGTGTTATTTCTGGAAATAACGTATTATGGAAAAAATGAATAATTGAAATTATCGAGAGAAAAAAAACACATTTAAATGACAAAATTGTTAAATTTTATTATGGAAATATATAAAATATGATTTATTTTACTGGATACCAAAATACCTAAAATCTGGTGATATTATTTTAACAATAACATATGATAACAGAACACATACTTTTCTGAAAAACTGGAATTTTGGCAGTACCCATTATGATTTGCCGTCCTTCAACTACAATGAGTATAATATACAATAATTTTTGTTGGGCACCCTGTATATATTGCTGGTATCAGCATTCAGCAGGCAGTAGCTATCGTTGAACAATTAAATTTGATCTGCAGCAGTATAATATAAATAGGTACACTATATATTATCGTCATGCAGAAATAATTTTATGAATATAAATTAAGAAATGTAATAATAATAACTAAAGAAACGTGGTCCAACGTTAATTTTTACAAACACTATGAATTTTTTTATAAAATTATTATTTACGAGTATGTACATCGTACACACTGTATTTAATTGATAATTTTTTTTTTTTATGAAATACGTATAAACTATGAAGTGTATAATATTATGTACTCAGTATAGAACCTAGCTATAATATACTCGTATTATACTCGTATATTTTCAGTTTTAACGAAAACTTGATAAAAATTTATAACATCCGATATTATGTGGTTTTATCATATATTCGGAACCATAATTATTATTTATTATTATTGTTATTATGCATACCGCTATATATAAATAATTTTGTGAATTAACTTTTTATAGTCCTAGTAACAATTTAAAATAACTAATTAATAATATGGTTGTAACTACTTTCTTTTTATAAAAATATATAGAATATATTAGAATTAAAATAGATTTTACTGGACATAACACTCTGTAGTATTAACGAAAATTTAATCATAATCTCTATACCTAATATTATATTTTGTATATAATCTCGAAGTTCACAAAAAAAACTGCTGTTACGGATTACGGCCAATGGGTTGTTTATAATATTATATTGTATAATATACGTTTTTCTTAAATTAAATGCTTGGAGAATATAAAATACATAGGTATATGGTTTACTTTTGATAATTTATACAGTTTTGAAAGAGGCTTGAATATATTTTTTATATAGCTCTCCCCACTCTATGTCTACAGATTGTTATATCAAGGTTAAGAGTAATAATGTATAACAAACATATTATTGTTATAACCGTATTTTTATAAATTAAATATTTTATAAATTATTAATAAATTCGATTAAAAATATAATCATGATTTTATAAACTATGATGAAATTATTAGACTATATAGGTAATAATTTATAATATGTAGGACGTATGTACCTATATAAAAGAACAAGATTTGATATTTTATATTCATTTTTCATCTTCTCTGAAAAATATGATATTTTTAAAAAACGAGCCCACGTGGTTTTTAAACAGTTTAAATTCCTATCAGACTATTATATTTTCTCCGTACTCAGGGCTAAATGTAAACGTTTATCGAAAACCGATTACAAATCTTATATAAATATAACCGAACGTATGATTTTTTTCTAACCCTTCTCACTTTTGGAAATTTACTAAGATGCATAAACAGCAATCCCCCATTTCTTCTTCAGTTTATCCAAATAATGAGGTAGCGAACTGACTTTTAGACTCTGTAAATTTAGTTTCTAAATATTTTTCTTGGGTTTTTAATACCCCGGCTTCCACTTATTATGAATGTACATTACCTAGATTAATGCTTGTCCATATGATTTGCGCTTTTTTCACTGTTAACTGCTCTTTTACCCTCGATATTGTTTCATTTTCTCTTGAATATTTGAAAAACAGTATTTTCAATGGGTCGGATGGTATTTCGGCACATTTTTTATACAATTGTCATCACTCGATTGCCTATCCTATTTTGCTGCTGTTCAGGCACTCTATCGATGAATGGACCGTTCTTACCGTATGGAAAATGTATTCTGCTACCCCTATTTTAAAATATGGTGATCCATATGATGTACTAAATTACAGGCCTATTTCTATTTTACCTTATATTACCAAATTATTTGAATCCATCATTTACTCCTGTATCAACAGGAGTCTTAATCACATTATTTACGATAATCAGCATGGCTTTCGTCTCGATAAATTTACAATAAACAGCAGCAGTGTTGCACTTACATTTCATATATTTTAGATAGCTTTGAAAATAAATACCATGTTGATACGATTTTAGTTTGATATTCTTGTAAATGAGTTAAAATAACTTGGCATGGTAATCCGCTTCTTTCCTGGCTAAGATTCTACTTACATCCAGAAAGCAATTTGTGACTATATGTGGTGTATTCTCCAATTTATCAATTATTATTCTTTCTGATGTGTCCTAAAGTAGGCATCTTAACCTGCTTCACTTCATTCTCTATATAAACTCTTGAAACTGTTATCTTTCTGTTGCAAAAGTACTTTTATTTACCAATGATATAAAGTTATATATGACAATAAGTTCCCTGTCTGACTGTTTTCTCCTCCATTTAGAACTCAATATATTTTATGATTAGGTACGACGTATTAAGCTTTCCCTCGACCTTAAGAAATGTGTTAGGATGTTCTTTTATAGGAATCGCTCGCCTCTAATACATCCCTACTACTTCCACCACACATCACTTGAGCATGTATCTGACATCAGAGACCTAAGCGTCCACCCTTTCTTTAATCCTTCATATAAACATTATTGTTGGTAGAGCCTAAAAAGTTTTGGAATTTGTTTTATTTTTCTCTTTAGTCCGTTCCATTTTGAAATATAGAGTGGTTGTTTGGCATCCGTATTTGGAATGCGATCAATTATGTATTGAAAAAGTACAAACCGGTTTCTGTCGTTTGCTGTATATTTGTTAAGAATTGATCACTCCCTACATGATTATTCTCTCATTCGTACTATCCTTAACATACCTACTCTAGCTTCCCCTCCCGAATATACTAACTTTTCTTTCGTTTTCTCTCTCCTCGATGCACCTGAGTCCTTACTTAATCTCTTTTATTAGTCTCCGAGTTCCATCTCACTTCATGAAGTCCCATTCCTATATATTGGCCTATCTCACAATACTTCCTATGACCATAATCATCCTCTCCATAGAATGCTCGTCTCCTTAATAAATCATAGTTACATAGAATATAATATGTCTGTGGCGTATTTACGGGGGGTGATCTGGGTGATATATCACCCCCCAAAACTTTTTTTTAAAAAATCAATTTGAATTTTTTTTTTTAAACTCTTGAACCGTTAACGTATTTGTATTCAATGTGTTATCAGTAGTAAATCGTGTATTATATTTTGTGTGATTGTAAATTATATGCTCATTTTGTAAAGTTTATCTATAAATGGTTTGGTAATGCAAAGTATATGTGGATATAGAAGAAATGTTGGATAAAATAACTCACAAATAGACATTATTTTGTAATAGGTATAATAAATTGTTAAATAAATAATTGGATTGAACAAAACAGAGTAATGTTGAAAAACATGACCCATTATATAAGTGCACGTCGCATAAATGTAATATAACGAATAAGGGAAGCCATGGTGGTGGGAGGCAGTGTTCAACTGATGTGCCGATATTTTTTCCGACATCTAATTAGACGGAAATCGTTAATACGCCATTGATACATGTGAATAATATAATTTATTATATTATTATATAAAATATATATATATAATATATATTAATATATTATTCTATTTTAGCGACATATCTTTAATTTGTTTCATTATTTGTATTTCAACTTATTTATTGTTATATTAAAATATTGCCTGTCTAGGCGTTTATTATAAAAAATAAAATATTTCATTATTATATATCTGATGCTATTATAATACCTACTTTAATAATGTAATGCATGTTAAAATGACGTTATAATAACATTTTTTTTAAAAATAAGAATGTCCGTCCGTCCGTCTGTCTGTCTGTCTGTCTGTATGTCCGTAGTTACTAGTATACCTATAGGTAGTTGATATTATTGATTTGGTTACTAGGTAGATAGATAATTAAGATAAATAATTAAGGGGAAAATATATTTAATTTATTTAGGTTTCTATGCGTGAGTATATTATTATGAATAAATATAGATTAAATAAATTGTTTTGAAATTGTTTATGGAATTATAGTTTATTGTTTAGAATACGTTTAGAATTTAGTGAACTCGCAGAGTGGGCTTTACTAACTTGTATTTTTTTAATAGGTACATCAAAAATTTGTTAAATATTAGGTTGTATAATTGTTTTTATTTTTTATTTACAGTTCCATCGAGAACAATATTAAAATCGGTAAACGGCAAATTTGCAGCTGGCGAACTTTCGTGTATTATGGGACCATCGGGCGCTGGAAAGAGCAGTTTACTAAACGCATTATCCGGGTATAAGTAAGTGTTACATTTTTATATCAATGTATTATAGTGTTTGCAATATATGTTAGATTAGGTTCCATATAGTTTAAAAAATACCTTGGTCTATTTAAATTTTCAGACAAATACGTTTAATAATATTAATTTATTGATATAGTTAAAATTATAATTATAACGTGTTATTATATACATTTGGCTATGTATAAAAAAAAAGGTTATTCGTATTTAAATATTAATATACTCACTGAATAATATAAAGAATTTCGTGTGTTCAATTGATTTTCTATTAAAATAAGAATATTAAAATAATTTTTAATTCATAAAGTACTTTATTAAGATTTATTCAAATGTCAATGAAATATAGTTATAAAGATTGAATATGTCCTTATAATAAATACAATTTGTTCTCTTTTAAAGGTTACACAAAATATTTTTTTCGAGAGAAAAATTGATTTTAATTGAGATAAAGTTTTTAGAGCCAAGGAATTTCAAATTACCTACATATATTGGGAATTTTTCAAAATTTAAACTTTTTCTGCTCGTTGCTCGTTATGCTATTTGGATCTTATTTTTAAGTCATTTTGAAAAATAAACCATAGTCTTAAATCTAAAATTGACAGTAACAACCGTTTTAATTTTTAAAAATGATTGATTTTAAAATTGAAAACAGCTAAAGTACCTAACTCAGTTTATAATGATAAAATGACTAAAAACAATTTTTCAATCTAAATCTTACTGAAAATTGACAATAATCAACCGATAAATTTTAACCAGTAAAAATGATATTATAACCATAAAAGAAATTTGTATTTTTCAAATTTGAAACCGTTGTAACTTGTAGGTAACTGGGTCAATTTTTAACAATGCATTCAGATGGATTAATATTTTTTAAAGTGATTTAAATAAATATTATCATGACCAATTCGAAATAACTATAATTCTGTCAATTTCGTATTTAGAATCATGCATAAAAATTACTTAAAATAAATTTACTTATTTGAATACGGTACCAAAAATAGAGAATGTTATTAAAAATTAAATTGTATTGCTCTCTTACTCACTAAAAGGTCAATCATTATAAAAATGTGTATATATATATAAGTAAGGCATTCATATTCAATTGCAAGAGTAAAAAACCTAAAGAGCTAATTTTTATTTTTATTTTTAACATTCGTGATTAGGCTAGGCAATAGAACCCTATTCCATACCAATTAAAATATAATTAAATTTAAGCATAAATTTATTTTTAACGCTATATTATCTAAAGTAATAAATTATTATTGTTATACGCCTATCAGTCCATGGATAGTTGTCTGTTTTTTAGGGTTAATTGTTCTATTTTAATATTGAAAATAGACAAATGTCCAAATACATGCGTGTGTGTGACTTTACATTTTATTAAACCTTAGATACTCAATTATAATATTACGCTATATTATATTTATTACGAATAATTATAATATATTTAATCAGTTATTTATTTCACGCTCCGAATTTATTCGAGTTATGTGCTAATAACATTTTACTAAAATAAAATATTGTGAAAATAATAGTGGTATTGTGCGAATAGGTTCTTAGAGATAATATGCCTACAGAATACGATATAAACGATATAAATACGAGGTTAATGTATACAAAAGGAGACTAGAGATATAACGATTATTTGATTGGTGTAAAAGCACATAAAGAAGACGAGTTTGAACGAAAGTCAAAAGTACACCCATTTTAGCAGTTATTAAAATTACGTTCACGCTCTATAACTACAACTTCTCTCTTAGTAATTTTAGTGTAAAAATGTATACAAAATATAAAAGATGAGAATATTTACTATGCCGTAGCGTAGAGATTTTTTGGTTAACATTTTTTTTAATGTTTTTTTTTTTGTTTAAAAATTGTTTTCAATCACGGTTTTTAGGCGTTCAAATAAACACATTGAAACAAAGTCCACATTAGAGCATAGTAAATATTCTCATCTTTTATATTTTGTATACGTATTAAAATATTTTACAAAGAGAAAAGTTGTAGACTGTAGTTATTATATATTATTATTATAAATAGCTTGAACGTTATTTTTTTGACAAATATCGTGATAACACAACAATAATAAATGATACTGACACATGACTAATTTTAAATTACTTTTAAAATATAATTGAATATTATTAATTTGTTGGATTTTCATTTTTCATAGAACTTTAGAAAAATTGAGTATATACAGAACCCCTTAAAAAGTGAGTGTATAACATCCTCTTAATAAACAATATAATATATATCAATGAAATTATCACGATAAAATATTTCGTATTAACTATCAAAACATTACTTATGATTTGATACTTTTGGATTGAAATTTATCTTTAAACATTTTATTTGGAAGTGATCTGCAGTTCATTTGGGTTTATACTTAATATATAAAACACGTATCTACTAGTCCATTGCAAATATCCGAGCTATTTTCATGACTATACATTGTAATGGGGTGGTTATATTATTATAGTTATAAAGGCGTAAGCGGAACTTTGAAAATAAACGGTCAAGTAAGAGACGAGAAAATGTTTCGCAAACTATCGTGTTACATAATGCAGGAGGACAAGATCCAGCCGATGTTAACGCTCAACGAGGTAATGATGTTTGCTGCGGAACTCAAACTCTCCAACAATACTCTGACAAAAGAAAAACAAATGATCGTGAGTACAAAAATAAACGATTCGAACAAGATACAACTACCTATATATATTTTTTTAATAGTTCCTATACTATAACGAGACAACTATATTATACTATTATGATAGTGAAGAGTAATGGTTGCGTTAAATATAGGTTACAGAAATTCAAAATGTTCTGGGATTGTCCGAGAGCAAACACACGAGGACCGAATTCTTGTCGGGTGGTCAGAAGAAACGGTTATCCATTGCCCTGGAACTCATCAACAACCCACCCATCATATTTCTCGACGAACCTACGAGGTACGTGTATCAATATAATCATACTTTTAACGTATTTAAATTATTTCATGTATTTAGTAAACTTTTTAAACACTTCAGAGAAATAATATATATATTTTTTTCATTGTTAATATTTAAAATTGGTATTATTTACGAAAATCTATAATAATAATAATGTGTAAGCATTCAAATAATAACATAAATATAGGTAGGTAGGTACCTATATGATTTTTAGAAATGTACAAGAATTAGATATAATAGTCATTAAAGTATCAATATTTAATTACTCAAAATGGGTGAATATTAATATTTTGATCCGCAGTATGAAATTTGTATTAAGAGAACGCTACACCGACAATTTTTCAATCTGATGTAGCCGATTTATTGATATTGATATATGCATTTTCAAAACTTGCGTTAGCATTTTTAATTTGTATCAATTTACAAACATGTGAGAAATACGAAATAAAAAATAAATTCTAGCTTACAACATTATCCAGTGATTGTTGTAGCCGATTTATTGATATATGCATTTTTACACGTTTTATGAACTGTTAAATTATCGATTTTTTTTATTTTTCATTTATTTATTTATTTATTTATTTAATAGCTCATAAAACGTGTAAAAATGAATATATCACAAATCGGCTACATCGGTCACTAGATAATTTTGTTCTTTATAATTTATTTTTATTACATCTTAATACAATATTCTCAAGATAATGAAAATAAAAAATGCTTGTAACATGGTTATTAACAAATATCGTGATTTCACAACATTCAAAAATGGTATTGATACAAGACTATTTTTAAATTGCCTAATAAATATATTTAAATAATTTTCATTTTCATTTTTCTTAAAATTTCATAAAAATTGCCTATACAAAACCCCTTGAAAATCGTATGTGTAGCGTTATCTTAACACTGGAGATTTTAATCTAGGAACTTTTATATATTCAGATTGGAACGTGAAAGGAATATTATGTTTGTATTCTGAGACTTTTCGAACCACGACACACGAGTATAGACATTTAGATTAACTTTTTAACTTGTTGATCAAAAATTCCTCTAATTCAAATATCACCTTACCCTTAGAAAGTATTTATATTTGTATTTAAATACATTTAGAATAAAGTACCTATATTTAATACATTTTTAAATAAATACTTCCATATGTATTTAAATACTTTTTTCAATATTTTTTATAATACACACAGAATACATAGTGAGATAACAAAATTAGCGTTTCGGATGGGTTTTTTTAAATCCATAACGACCATTGTTATAATTACTCATATATTTGGTCTCATACCAGAGGGACTACTACAATATGTATAAAGGTTTGCAAACAATATAATGTTGCTACATAATCGAGAGTCATGCATGATGTTATCATCGTTCGTTTGAAAGTAGATGTATTTACACATACGGCCGAGCCGACTATATGACCTCAAGAATCCAATGGTATATTTTGTAAAGTAGTATTAAAACTATTTTATATTTTTAAATTTATAATAATAATTTTGTATTTACATTTCGTCACGGTTTTAACGAAAAACCATTAACCTATATTGTGTTTGTATCAAATTAAAATTATCATCAATATGAACTGCATATTGTGATACTATTATTGGGTTACTATTGTATAAATTCGAATATTTTACTACCTAGTTAAATTTAATTGATCGTTATATGAACATATAATATTAAGCATTAGAAATGATAAAATATATTACTTATGCTCAACCATTTACAGCTAAATGTATATTCATTTTCTGTTAATATTCATATTGTAATCATTTTTTTATTATTACGAGTTCTATTAAAACTGTTTAGTATTTAGCATTGATGAAACTCGAAAATCTTCTTCTTCTCCTTCACCTTTTCTCCCAACTATTTGTTGTCGACCATAAAAATCAACAGTTTTACATCGTCTTTTTTCCCAAACTCTAACATGCTCGGGTTTATACCATCACATATTAGGAGAATCAAAAATAATCCTTGATAGTTACGACAAGCATAGCTACGAAATTATAGGACGGGTTTAGTAATATTACTAGGTACCTAATAAATTATGACCGGCTTGCACCAAAGACTAGACACCGCTGGCGAGAAAAATCTCGTTGGCTACTCTATTTTCTACCTGGGAGTCGAACCGGGGAAAATTCTTATCCTTTAATTATACACTTACAATATAGGTACATCATAAATTACACATAATACTTGTACATTATTATTGATTAATCATTATTGTAATTGAGTTATAATTGAATCAGTACTAAAATGTACACGCAGAGGCGGAACTATAGAGGGCGGGTAGAAACTGAACGCCGCCAACTCAACGAGGCTCTTTCTTAACGTGCAATTACTGTATGGTTGGTAGTTTTGAGAAATCATTTTTTTGATCCCCTCCCCTTAAAAAAAAAAAAAATAATAATAAATTTCACTTTTCTCAGAATCTTTTATTATCGAATCCAGTGATTTATTATCACTGTTTTCGAATCTAAAAAAAATAATAATTCATTATCCTGTCTGTGAACCGAAGTAACGACGACCAAACTTCCTCCCCATACATCCTACTCGAGTGCTTTCTCGGATTTTTTTAAAAATATATTATTATACTAAACTTCGATCAGAATCGTCTTTTGAATGCAATGATTTATTTTGGTTTTCAAATGTAAAATAATAATAATACACCATATGTATCAGGACAACTTTTATAAGTTATAACTTATAACTTTTAATATTTCTAAATATCAACAAATCAAAAAAATAATATTATAACTACTCGTATATGTATTAATTTTCTGTGTACATATGGAAAACAGAATGAAAAATAAAAAATATTTTTAAAATATTTCTAAATTAAGTATACATTTAACATAGGTTAATATAAGTTATTGACATAATATAGGCAATATAATTTAATAATATACATAATATATTTTATTGATCATAAATAAGTAGTAACAATAATGACTTCCTATATATAGGTATCTACTATGTATTATGTATTAATTTATATTTTATTGATACATTATATTATTACAGATTACTTGTACATAGAAATGAGTCCCTAGCAGAATTTTCGACTAGTGTCATCGTTTCAATCATTATATCTTGGGCGGACGGGGGAAATGTGTACTCCTAATTAATCCACCTTGGTTGTACCTAATATATAATTTGTTAAAATAATCTAGGTATATTGTTTAATTATGATAATATTAATTATATTATTATGGTGTTGAAAGAAAACTAGAATTGATTAGGTGGTATTTTGTCGTATCGCATAGTACCTATATTACTTAAATAGTCTAAAGTGAAAAAAAAAACGAAATTAATAATTATGCGTAGAAAGTCAATTACTTATGAAATAAATACGTCTGCGAATCATTATTTCTAGGACATACATAATACAATATACCTACTATCGTAACACTTGTTACACCTATTTGTGCACGGGGTTTAGTAATACTGCAATATAGACTAATCTGTAATAATATGCGTGCATAACAAAACAATTTCGAAGGCACTTTCGTGTAACGATTGCGAGTATTTACGACCCGGGTTTATAATATCGTAAGGATATCCAAACAATATAATATTAACTATTGATTAAAATGTGAGATTCTAAAGCCTTGTTCACACTTAATTCTAATAATAAATATTAAATAGTAATCAAGTGACGAGTGACGAGTTGTTGTCTAATGCAAATCAAACAAACCGATTTGCTAAAGACCTGCAAAATGCGTATATTATATAAATATTATATTATATATATTATTAATATTATATTAATATTGATAGGCCGAGCATTATAACGAGTTCCTCAGTTAGGTACTCGTTAGTTGTGGACAAAGCTTTAAATTTTAAATGTATACAATTCCCACAAAAATAAAAATAAATGTAATTATCAACTTCCACATAAAGTTTATATTGTGCCCGAAAACCATAATATACTTTTATAGAAATATTATGATAGAATGCATAAAACAATAAAAAAAAAATCTATTTTAACAAAATATTAAAAAATTAAGTGTTTTATAATTACATGTTTAGCGATATATAAATTATTAAAGTTGAGTAAAATTCCGATGACGTTTTCTCTAAAATGTTGTCTTCTAATGTCTTATTAATGTGTGTTATTTATGTGTAAAATTGTATTAACTATTTTTAAAACATAGATATTTAAATATATTTGAAATGTTGGATTTTCATTTTTTTTTTCAAAATGTCATACAATTTGCCTATACCGAACTCCTTAACAATCGAATGTATATTATAATATTATCATCAGAATATATTGTATGGTCATAAAATTTCATTAGAGCCAGCTTTGGTTACACCATAGAACAATACAGAAGCGTCACTTGCCGAAAAATAGAGTAGGTACCTACCGTACATAATCTCATACATTTGATTATCGGCTGTGAAATATGGTCCATATACATACCCTTAGAAACGGTTTACGGTTTTACGATATAACGATATTATAAATATAGATAAATTTGTTATTATTCGACACCAAATTTACCATCTTATATATATTTTAGATACATAAATTTATTACATTAATTATAAAATGATTTATTATTTTATCAGTATAGAACCATAGACCTTATACATAGGTATATAGTAAAATTATTAGCCAGTTTATTCACAAAACATAGAATTATTTAAAAATGCAAGAGTTATTATATATTATTATTGTTTATTGTATCAAAAATATGTGTAAAATATTTTAATAATAATAAAGTTCATAAATATAATATCAATTTTCGGTTTTTGAGGGCTTAATAGACTGATTATGTTCAATTAAAATTTTCATTGGGTTGTGCCCAGTTTCTAGTAGCTACATACTGAGAATATTTTTCGGCACATGAACATGTTTTTAAACTTTTTTGATTGTAAAACGTTGGCACTTGAACTAAATAAGGTTTGCGCTATCTCTGCTAAATATACTTAACAAATAGCTTTTAATAATTTCTATGCTCAATCGCGTTATGTCCATATGGATTTAAAATAATTTAATTTAAATATAATTTTATATTTTGTACGAATATAGGTACCCTTTCAAATCGTTACTTATATTTTCATTTTTAATAATACTAAAGAACATGATAAGAGCAATGATACTAAAGAACATTTAACAATTGTACCTACCTACTTTACCAGGAAAATGGTTAAAAAAAATATTTACTTTCATTTTAAATACATAGGTATATTGACCATTTTCACCAAATCTCCTAAATAATACATTTATATATTTTGTATATAATATATAATAATAATGTTATCAATGATGAAAAAATACTGTATTTTATTTTTCGTTTGTATATATATATAATTCGGTATTTTACTAAAAACAATTGGTATTAATATAATAATTTAGGGATTTATTATCTGAGTTTAAAATAAAAATAAAATTATTTATGCAAGAACTTACATTTTATACTGTAATAATAATATAGTCTTTTAATATTGTGCTTTAGTGGTAACACAAAACAAAAACAAACAAAAGTACTTATCTCCAATACCTAATTAAAATCTTAACTTTTCTCAGATTTATTTTGAGTTTTGAAGATAATAATATTGTTTATTAGGCCAATATGACTATACTTGTTTATAAATTGTTATTGTAAAACTAAAATAGAATCATTGTTCCTGGTCAATTTTATTATGGTCGTTAATATTGTATCTTCCCATATGAAAATTATTTATTTATTTGAAGATATTGTCTACTCATTAACACACCTGACACTAAGTCGTGAATGAGACTAAGTGATTACGATATCTTATGTTCTGTAGTATCCTAATATATCTATTGTTTTGTTATATATTTTTACTTATAATATTTCATTATGCAGTTCGTAATTAAGTCCATATGGCAAAGAATATTTCATTTTAATATACCTATAACATATTTTATGAAATACGAATATAAATATAAAATAATAAGTATAGATGCGTGTGGGATTTAAAAAATAGAAAAACTTAAAAGCTGCCTTTTAGGTAGGTAATTACAATTTTATCATGAAAACCTATCACAAGAAAATAGTGGTAAACATTTAAAAAAAAAATATATATCCATTATTTGTATACAATTTGTATCTAAGATAATATAGTTTAAATAACTTGTTATTTTTTTTTTGCATCTAGATAAGATAAAATATAAGTAAATGAACATTTAACTAGATATAACTTATCTATTTTAATACGTTTGTATATGATACAGTTTACGTCACTGAACGTTATTATCTATAACAATATAGACGCGTACTATATGATCATTATTCGGTTTAATGTCCACAGTGGGTTGGACAATGTTTCCAGCACGTACTGCCTGCAACTGTTGCGGGGGCTCGCGCACCAGAACCGCACCATCGTGTGCACCATCCACCAGCCGAGCGCCAGCATGTTCCAGCTGTTCGATCACGTGTACGTGCTGTCCCAGGGATTCTGCGTGTACCAGGGATCCACCGAGCAGCTGGTTCCGTTCATGTCCGCCGTCGGGCTGCACTGTCCGCTGACGTACAACCCGGCCGACTACATAATCGAGGCGACCGATGGCGAGGAACCGGATAACATCACCAAACTGTCCGCGGCTACGGTCAACGGAAAGTTGTCGCTGTGCAAGACTGGGAACAACAACAATAACAACAACAATAACAACAATGACAAATATTATTTAGAGGAGAAGGTGAAAAAAGGTAAAGAAACAGTTTTGTTGTACCATCAATTTCCGAGAGAAGAAATATTTTTAACGCCCAATATTATACACAACGGTTTCGTGCAGTGGCGTATAGCTACCGCAGTGGCAGCAGGGGCAACTTCCCCCGGGTGCCGAACTCCCAGGAGCCCTAAACTCATTATTTCCCCACTTCCTCGAACCCTAGGCACGTAAATTTTTTTTTCTGTTTATTTTTGGTTTTTAAAGTCCATTTCTCGATTTCTAGGGACATTTATACAAATGTATACCTATTTTGCCTACTTCAGGGGGCTAGAAAATTTTATTTGGCACCAGGGCGTTTCGACTTGTATAGCTACGCCACTGATTTCATGGACTATATTTTTAAATTGGAATTAACACAATATTATTGAATGAGCTATATCGATAATCAGTTATCATTCTAAATCTATACAAATCACAAAATTTGATTCTCTTTGCACACTAGAAGTTATTGGTTTCAAAAAATTATTTAGTAACCAAAAAGTCCTAATTCATAAATATATATTTAGGTATGATGGGGAAATAAAATGTCTCATTTAAAAACATTTTCCCGCACATTATGTGATAATAACAAGAATAAAAACAATAATTTTATGGATATCTGTACCTACTATTAATTTGTTATTTACACAGCACCGTCAATACAGTAAAAAATACATGATGGTTAATTTGATTTAGAACCAAAAAAAATGTAGAAAATTTACACAGGCAGTATAAGCCCGAATCAGTTGGGCCACATAGATATAAAAACAACTAGATTACCAACTTCCTATCCCCCTGTAATATAAAATATTGAAGCCAATAAAATGGCCGATTTCTTATCAAAGAGGTCCGTGTATACGTTTTTCAACCGATATAGCGTAACACTATATCATATTCAATGCAGAACTATACAGATTGTAGCTCAAGTTTAAATGCAAATCCCAATTCGCACTTCACAACAATTTGTTAAAATTTGTTTTAAAAACGAATTATAATATATATTATATGTTTTTTTATCTGTGGTTGGCTATGATACGTGAGGGAAGGGAACAGTAGTGGCAAAAATACATTCAAATTAAGGAATTTTTTCATAAAACCACAATGTAGAACATTTTGAATATATAACTTGTGACCCGTAAATCGCGATATTAAAATCATTTAACCATCGCAGTACCGTACAATGCAGTGTGTTCCGTCTTATAGGTAACACCAGATATCTTGGCCAATTGGCCTTGGAAATGCGGTAGTCAGTGTGTAACAAAATATATAATTTTAAAAAAATTTCAAATTTTCAACTATTTTGATTCTCTAAAAATGATTTTCTGAAATGATGATCAAAATTTGATACTTATTACTTATTAGTTTTTAAATAAACCATTTTTTCAAATGTAATTTTGACTCATCAAGTAAGTACCTATTATGGTTCTAGATTAAAATTTGAAAGAGTAACAGAAATTTAAAACTTGAATAATAACGATACCAGAATCTAGTGATTTTTGTTATGGATATAAATGATTTTTTTTAAACAAAAAGTAATTTAAAAAATATAAGCCAATGACTACTCCACTTTAAGCCCTATCCGTTCTCTACCCTTGAAAACTTCTTTTATATAATTTACCTAAATTGGGAATCTGGTCATATTCGATGTTGATTAGTAGGTACATAATAAAATTTCTACATTTTTTAATAGATAGCTTTTGACTTGATTATCTACGTTTTATTTTAACTATTTAACATTTTTTTCCACCAATGAACTTATATGAATAATATATATTTATATAATAAGTATAATATATATAATATTATTATATAATAATTCTATTTAATATATTTACATATAATTTATTTATATACAGGTGAAGTAATTTTACCAGAACTCAATGGAAATATGACCACCAGCAAAATGCTTCCGTTGCCTCCAATCAACTACAAAGAAGTCGATGAAGACTTGGAGATAGATGAAAATACTTGGTGCGTAGACTTCCCGACTTCCAGTTGGTCTCAGTTTTGTACGCTTTGGAAACGTATGACTTTGCAGTTGTACAGGAATAAGGTATAAAAATAATATATTTTACTAGTGTTCTCGTCAAAGGAATACTGAAAGTAAGCAATTCGACTACAATAAAATAGTTGGGTTTCAGTAAAGCAGTTCAATCTTTTGAGTCTTGAATAAAAACTACTATACAACTATTAAGAGGAATCTTGTTTTTTTAATTGGATGGTGTTCGTGTAAAAGGGTATAACATTTTTCAAAAGATGCGAAAAAACCAGAATAATTTTAGTTTTACTATAGGTATTCTATAATGATCGAAAGTTCAATATTTTCCTGCGTATAATTATTCATAGTTATAATGTTGTTAATATTTTAATAATTAAAAATAACTTTTGTTACTAATTCCACTGAAGATTTTGAAATACAATGACTTATTCTCATTCTTCCTAGAGATATGTCTAAACGAACATGTAAATGACATGATACTGATTGGTAGCACATTATGAACAAATTCCTGTACCACCAATCAATCTAGCTTGTCATTTCCTATAAAATTGACGTATAACATTGAAAATAACCAACATTTGACTTGCAGCACCCTTTTACACATACATCACTAAATTATTGTTCTGAATATTATAAATATTATCGTATTATAATGTAAATTGAGCATGACATTTTTGTTAGGAAAATTTCACTATAAAACTGTTTCTGTATTTTATAAGCTCTGCCCATTGGTATAACATTTATAAAAAGTAGTATGGGAATGTATTATAAATTATTTATTGTTCTTAACTGCAACGAAAACACGTTCATTTTTGAATGAGCAAATTTACGGTTGAAAATTACTTTAATAAAAACGTCCTCCATTTGTATTATACGTCCATCTATATTCTATATCATACAAATATTTTATTCTATGTTTTTTTGTTTTGTCTCAACAGATCGGTTTAAACATACAATTCTACCATCATTTGATCTGTGGTCTAGCAGTAGGAATCGTGTTCTACGACAAGTCCAACGACGGCTCACAATTCTTCAACCACATGAAATTTTGCATGGGCAATATTCTCTTCCACACCTTTACGCAGTCAATGGTCCAAGTTCTTGCCTGTACGTTTTAAACACCTATTTTATATTATATAAAATCCAGTAGGCTTCAATTTAAAGGAGTTACAGAAGACTGTTTTGGAATGGCCAAAGATTAAAATGTTTACACGCATATATAAATCTTATAGTTCCATATAGAATTTAAGACTTATACCTAACTATTTAAAAAAAATTTTCAAATGAAAACTAATTTATTGGGTCATGAAAAAATAAAACATATGACATGTGTCCAATATTATAATTGTTAAGAAACCGTTATATAATATATGTTTATTTTGCAATTGTCCAATATGCATCTACAAAAGCTTGTAATATATTTTAACCGTGTTTTCGACGCAAACATGGTTCATTTTATATTTATTTATGCATATCTACATTTTTTAATTTATTTAATCTTACAGTTCCATCCGAAGTTAAACTACTAAAACAAGAATATTTCAATAGATGGTATAGCTTGAGGCCGTATTATTTAGCGTTACAGCTGTCCCGAGTGCCATCTATCGTGAGTTTAATATCATTGTAATATATGTATAAAACACGATCATTCAAATCTTAAATATCTGAAATATTAAATAGTTCTGTATAATGTATTGTAATAGTCTAACTCTATACTTTAAAGTTTTTATCTTCATCAATTTGAATAACAAATGTGATTTGAACGATCGTGTATAATGTTTGATAAATTATTCAAAGTCAATGCAGTATTACCTATATTTATATGAAATTTGTTTAATTTTTCGTTTTATTTGGTACAGATATTTTTCAGCAGTATTTATACAACTTTTGTATACTTCATGGCCGGATTACCCCGCGAATTCCTACGGTTTTCGTTATTTAACATCATTTGTTTACTCGTTTGTTTCGTTGCGGAAGGCATGGGACTATTTGTCGGAGCTATATTCAATGTGACGGTACTTAAAAAAATCATGTATTATAATTCACTTAAAAATTTTTCGTGATCCCTTATCCTTGTAAAAAATAAACGAACTACATACTTTGTATTATAAAATCATGATCACATTCTATAAAGTTTATAGTATATGATGCTATATATTTTATGATAATGAAATGTTCTTAAAATCAATCATTTTTTTCATTCCACCTAACTATTCGGAGTCGACCACCCTATAGTTCTCAACCACCACTTTACACATGGTTCTCTACATCTCCTTCCCTCCCTTTTCGTACCAATATAATTTTCAATTACCTCCAATCATCTATTTATGGCTTTCTACTACTCTTTTTTCCAACCACATTCATCCTCAACACTGTTCTTATTATCCTTTTCCCTCCAAATATGTTCAATGGCTAGTCCATCAGTGATATGTTGACAAATGTGACAATTTTAGAATAAATTGTATTTTATATTTTAGAATTTCGTTACTCTAAGTACACACAAAAAATTTAAAAAACAAAAGGTCATCGACTTTTTCTACAAATTTATAATTTGCTGACTAAATTTCGAAATACTCCTTCAAAACATGTAAAATAAAGAGAAAATAAAATGTACCCCCCCCCCAAAAAAAAAAAAAAACATAAAGAAGAAAAAAAAAATTAAAACAGGTATTAATTTTATTATTTTTATTTTCAAAAACAAAAACAAGTAATAATATTATCAAAACCCTTTAAATTTTTCTGACCCAAAAAACGTGATGCCCGGGGCAATTTCCCCTCTCTAAATACGCCACTGATGTCTATACCACCTAAATCTATATTCTTTTGTTTTTTCTAATGTTTGATCTTACCTAATACTATACTTATCTTTTAAACATTAATTTCCTATCTTGTATTCCTCTCAAGTCACTCCACAAATCCACCCCATAATATTTTTAATTCAGTTACACTTATCCATTATGTTTCTTATCTACTACCCAATACTCTAATCCGTCTATCATACTGATCTATATAATTTACTAATCTATTATTTTGTCGCAAAAATATCTGATGTTTTTCTCTAAATCATCCACCCATATTTGATCGTGTTTCCAATTGTATTGCCTTCCCCAAGACTACCCTTCTTTGGCAGTACCGATCCCAAATATTGGAGCATATTAATAATATCTCTTTGAATAATATTCCCGATTTAATTATTGTCTTCATAATCAAACTCAAAATTATTTTACAATCAATATAATGCTAAATAAATTATTACAGAATGGCAGTGCAGTTGGTCCTATGATGATAGCGCCGTTTTTGGGTCTAGCCATTTACGGGTTTGACTTCGCACACCAAGTCCCATGGATTATGGAAGTAATTATGCAAACCAGTTTCTTGCGGTGTGGAGTCATTGGACTGGTCATCACAGTGTTCGGATTGAACAGGAAACCGTTGAACTGTGACTCCGGTTATTGTCACTTCAAAGACCCAAATATCATTATTTATTATCTAAACGTGGACAGAACACATCCATACTACGAGATCATCAAGTTGTTCGTCATGCTTTTGTTTTTCAGGTTTCTCACGTATTTCTCACTCCGAAAGCGACTCACCGGATAAACAATCATTACGTTTTTATTTTTTATTTTAATATATATAATTATTATATATATATACATATTTATATATATATTTTTTACTTATCTCTTAGTTGTATTATATTCAATTCCGATTGATTTTATTTTTTAGTTACGTTTTATTTTTGTAAAACTATACCTAATGATAATATATTATATTTAAATTTTCTAATTTATCATATCGAGCTCTTGAAGATCGAAACTTTCATAATGAGAAATTCAGTGTTATAACTATAATTGTATTTAGTATTGTCATCACGATTATTATAGGCATAATTCTACAAAAAAATATGAAAGTGTTATATAATGTAAATATGATAAATTAATTTTTATATTAGCTTAAGTATCCCCCCCCCACAATATTGTGCCAAAAAATATTGAATACAAGGAATGCTGCACTTTGATAAAATAAGTCGTTTATTTTTAATTAGTTATACTATAGTACCTGTAGTCTATAATCTATACCTAATACCTAGGTATATTATTAGATTCGTAAATATACGATTTTAAACACGAATAGAATCTATTATAATAGATAAAAATATATAAAAATCTATTTGTTAAAACATATATAAAAATGATAATTATACATAGATTTTGATATTTGATCAAATTTCGTGTGCATGCTTCATAAAGCCATATAATAATAGTATATTATCTGGTACCTACCAGTTCTTTGGTACCTACCTAACTTTTAAAATAAAATGTGTATTTGTCATATACGTAATGATGATTATTTTATCGTGTACATATATTTTTTTGTATACAACTATTGCAATACCTATTTTAAAAATATATAAAATCATTTTAAAGGCCTTCTCGCTTTTCATATGTTTTTAAGTAAATGTATTTGAGGCTTTAAAAGAGGTAAAATTTGACTAGCAAATAATATTTAATATGGTCAACTGTGATTCCTCGATCCCCAGATCCTTGTTACCTTATCATTCCACACTCAAAATATTAAAAAAAAAAATCAGATGTAAGAACATGATATAACAATATATGTTTGTTTGTGTTTTAATATTTATTTTTATTTATTATAATTATTAATAATTATATAATGTATTTAATATTCATGTTCATACCTTCGTCCTGATAGTTTGTCTTCACTCTTCGTTCATCGTTCGTCAAAAATTATATCTTCCTGATCATATTTTTATATTGATTTTAGAAGGAAATTATCAATGGCCATACATACATTTAATATCTCAGTACCACAAATTCAACTGAACAAAGAAAATTGAATCGAAATTCTCACCTAACGTACCTATTTATATAAACTCGTTTACCCATCAAAAATTTATCTATAGATATAATTGTTATAACAATTTATTAACAATATTTTATCTAACAAAGATAAGTATTCTAATAATATAATTAATATATACTCAAGTACCACAGATTATATGAATGTATAATGTACATAATGTATATGACAGAGCGTATAATATATAATTTGATGTCTATTATATATTGTATAGTAGCAGTCTACCAGTAAGTACAGCAAATTTAAATATCGCGGTTTCATGACGTCATGCACCTACCGAAAGTGTAGTGTCCTAGGCACCTGACCGCCAAAAAGTTTATACGATCATATCTTGTTAATTATACCCATAGGTAATAAAATAATGGATAGGCCATGACCACGAATTAAGATTATAAGGATGCGGAACGAATACGTCGTTATCAGTGAAATAAGAATCGCCTCTAGTGCGGTTTAACAACTAGGGCTAATTGAGAAAAAAATCAAACTAATATCACAGAATTTCTTCTGTCACCTATACTCACCTGTGCTAAAATCATAGATTACATGTAGACACTAAAATCCTATATAAAATGAATGCTGTTCACGAATTAAGATTATTATCTTAAATCGTGATGCTGTTATAGAAATCTTAACATCTTGTATAGATAAGCAATAATAAAATTAGAAGGCACAATCTTAAAAATCGCGCCGTCTTTATGTCATAAATATTAAATATCACTTCTGCCTGTGTTGGCAGTAATTTAATTGGAAAACAGAAGATAAAAATATTATAAAACGGTATCGTTGTCATCTCCATGTGGGGGTGGGGGGGGGGTGGAAACACTAGGAACTTCCCCTCTTAAAATTGTTTTCTTACGGAATTAACACTGTCAAAACATGTTTAGTCTTGACTTACTTTTTGCGAAATATATATGTTTGCCCCTATCCCAGCTCAGATTAATATATGTTCGTGAATTTCCATGTTTTGTCCTTGTTTTATTTTGCACTACCTATATTATTGTTTTGATAAACATTTCACACACAAAAAATTTACTATAATTTTAATCCGTAATTTATTTTTGCGTTTTTGAAACTTTAAATTTTTTTTTTCCATTTTTTCTACGTGTTTCGGAGTAATGGATATTGTTGTACTAAGTCATTAATGAAACTATATAAACTTTATACACAGGTATACATAGGTTTAAATTCATAAAAACTAATATATATATATTTTTTTTTTTCATGATAACGATTATTTTTAAGAGGATGTCAAACCATTGAATTCCGATTAGTAGTAAAAACATATCAAGTCTCATTAAATGTGTACAGTTTTATTTTTATCCATTGAATATTGTTTAAAAATATCCATTAGATATTGCTTGTGGATATCCATAAATGACCAAAAATCGGACATTTGGATATCTAATAGATATCCATTGAATATACAAAAATATCCATTGGATATTTAGGATATCCACAGAATATATCCATTGTATATCCATTAGATATATTTGTGCTGTGTGGGGGGAGTACCTATAAATAAACACAAATTTAAACGTTTTTTATTTTTTTTATAAAACATCTTTTAGAAAATTAGCGCAAAAGTACATCGATATAAAATAAAAAATCGAGAATGTGTCAACATTTTGTCATGGACGATTTTTGATATAATTAGGAACAAAATTATATAAGGCATAGCATTTTATAATTTACAAAAGGTTTATCAAAAATAACCCATGTCAAAATTTAAATTAAATCTTTATTATTAATTTGGTAAAGATGCATTTTTTACGCGAAAACTGCTTAATATCTAAGAAAAAAGATTTTTCACGGTTTAATTTATATTCAAAAGAAAGTGATATAGCACAACTATAATACACTCATATAATTGTTATTGTATTTAATCCGTTTTTTATTCAAACTTTTTATTTAGTAAAATATACGTTTTTTACTATAATTTATTGATTTTTTTAACGAGTTATAAAATTAGGAATGTTTATATTATACCTATCACAATATTTTGATGAAAAAAAACAAGCTATTTCAACGGTTTATGAGCCGAGTATTTTCCTTTGATTGCCTCCATTTTAATTAACAATTTTTGCACTTAATTATTGTTAGGTAATTAATAACTAATAATGTTTCACTCATCAAGAGGTAACATTAGAATAGTTTTAGTTAAGTTGTAACTAATTACATTATTTTGTCTATCTTCAATTGATTTACAACAAGATTTAAAAAAATAAAAAAAATATTCATTAATTTTTGTGTTGTGAAATTACCAAAAATGATAATTTTTGTAACAAATGTTGTTTTGATTATCATACCAAATACCTGATACAGTTACCTATTTTAGTTTTAAATGTTAACATTTATCATCAAGTTCTTCCTATTATGTGAGTAATTCAAAAGAAGGTAACGTTTACATTTTAGTTAAACGTGTTTGTAATAGATTGCTAAACACTCTATAAGCGTAATAATTTAGAGTTATGTGTGGTCCCCAACAGTTGAGACACCAACGATTAATCGAATAATCGTAATAATCGAAAGTAATAGATTAATTGAATAATCGAAAATAATCGATTAATCAAATAATTTAAAATAATGTATTAATCGTATACCTAGTCATAATGATTATTAAACATTTTCGATAAATCGACTTTTTTTTTGTTTAATTAATATTCGTAATAATCGAAAAAATGTAATCAATTCGAAACCGTAATTTTAATAAAAAAAAATCGAAAATAATCTTGGATGATTTCTACGATGGATATCAAAATGTACATCGTAATTCATAACACGCGTATTCGCTGTTTCCATGTGTAAAATTGACTATAGGAAATTTACTATCGATATTATTATTACAGTTTTGTAATTTTACCTACTATATAAAATTTATAATTTATGTATGTACAACTGTCAATTTTTTTTTTTCAAAGTTTTAATTTAAAGGGGGTACTACACCAACGATTTTCAGTAGTTAAAACATGTTTATGCAAAACTGTTTAAATGGATTCTTAAAGTGATTTTATTGTTAAAACACCTATTATAATTAACACAATACTATTTATTGTTCGATTTTCGGCGATTATTCGACTACTGAGAATATTCGGTTATTAGAGATTATTGACAATATTATTCGATTATTGGTGATTATTCAATTAATTGATTATTTTAAAAATGTATGTAAATAATTAATCGATTATTTATAATAATCGCCCAGCCCTAGTTGTAATACATTAATTACCTATAATATATTAAATTAGCCGGCTGAAATAAACTAATAGCCAATTAATATTCAAATAGTCTCCTTCAAAATATATTTCGGAGACATTTTGCTCGAGTAAACTGATGTCATAAATAGTAAAATTCAAATCACATACCAAATTCTAAACTGAAGATAAGTATAATATAGTGTAAATTCCACCAAAACACTCAAAACCAGTCAAATCTAAATATAGCCTCGCTGACGCGTTCATTAACATTGGACCCTGACCACGTGAACTCCACAATAATAAATTCTATTCATCTAAGCCCGAATTTGATTTCTGTTTATTAAAGTACAAAAACACACTTTTTTTCCATTCACCGTAGTATGATGTTGTTTATAATATTATGTTTTTATCTGTATATGTTCTTATTGAATCATTAGCATATTACACAGATTGTATATTATTATTTAATTTTTAATAATAATAATAATAATAAAAAAAAACGGCGCTGGCCATAAAGAAGGCGTACATTTTATTTTCGTTTCTAACAAAAATCACAATTCAATATGCCTATACATATATTATATTCAATAATAATTTTCAACATACATATTATTGTGTAATTATTTAAAACCTAAAATCGGGTTTTCTCTAAATTAGAAAATTTTCAAAACAATTTCTAAAATGTCTGCAAATTGGGAAGTCTTAATCTGTGAAGTTATCTTCTGTATTTACGTATTTGGGTATTTGTATGACAAACATAAAGAACTTCTGGTAGCCGGATTAATTAAACTACGGCATGAGGTAATTTTGTTTAATTATCATCAGATATTATAATATACCTAATGTATATATGCATAACTTCATTTAAAATATTCAGCTTGATTTATTGTACGAGTTTTGGAGTAAAACTTTAGATGACAAAATTGAAAAATATTACGAACAAATCAGAGAGAAGGTGGATCAGAGAGAAGGGTCGACTCTCTCAGACTCGGTATGTACTATGTATTGCGAAATTTATGAAAATAAAACCGTAAATTTTAATCTCTAGCAAGAAACATTTATAAATACGCATATATCGTATTGCAAACAAAAGTGTTAACATCAACATATTATACATAAAAGTATATAATTATATTATATTAGTGGCCATAGCTCATATTTATTATTTTGACGTCCGTAGAACTGGAGAATTGTTCATAATTATAAAATCAGTTTGAGTTAGTTTTTGTAAATAGTTTCTAAAATTAAAACAGACTTGCCGAAACATACATACTTTTTATAGATATTACAATAAACGTATTCTACGAAAAACATTTATTTTCTTTGTTTTATATAGTATTTGGGAAAATTCATTGAGACTAATTACCAAAAACATAAAAATGTTCTCTCAGAAAAACGTAAAGCCGAGCAATCTACGAAAAAGACATTTCACAATATTGGAACAATAAACCGGCTCAATCAGTCAAAGAAAATGACAAATATAGATTGTACAATCGATTCCATTATTCCTCGTGAATCCTCCATCGAGAGGAATAAAAAAATAAAGGTAAAAACTCTCGATGCTATATAGTATTACTGCAATCAGTGTTTTTTTTGTTTATCGTCAGATAATAATAATCTATGTCATTTTATTGCAATTCAGAATGATTTATTGGAAGCAAAATCACACAAGGAGAAAGCGATCAAAATTATTGAAGGTATGAGAAAAAGAGAATGCACAACAGTCTCTCAGATGTAGAAATCAGTGCAAAATGTGTTTCTTAAATATGTTACCGAAACTTATCTCCCATCGATATTACAAAAAAAAAAAACACTTATTATGAAAAGGTTGAAAATTGCATGTTTTTAAATTTCTTTTGAATTGATGAATAATTTCGGATGTTTTTGATCTTTTATTTCGGTAAATCTATTCAATTTTTATATTCTACACAAACAAATTATGTACAGTTGTCATAAAACACGTTTCGCAAACTCAATACATAAAAGTTGTTTTAGATTTTAAGTGGAGTGGTTCTGGAATAAAGATAATTAATTTACTCAATATGTTTGCAAAATAAAGTAGATAAATATATTTTTAAGTAGGTAATTAAATAAATACATTTTAAAAAACGTGCAATTTAAAACCTTTTTCCAATTTTTTGTTTAAATCGACATAATTTCATACTTCCGCATAATTTATTAAAAATATTATTAATTATGTGATATTATATTCGTGTTATAACACTAATAAAGCATTTTGTTGTTGTTATATATTTTTTATAATTATTATGTAGTTATAAACTGTCAAAATAATACTTTTAACTACCTATATGAAAACATTAATCTGTTCTGTAGATATTTGAAATACATAACATAAATCATCATATTTAAAAATTTAATATAGGTATACCTATATATATATTATATATATTATTTACAAGTATGAAATAACATATCTATTAATTTTATTCTAAGAGCTTCAGATATATTTCACCCGTATAAACCCTTAGCTAGTACATATACTCAACATAAAATATGTTTAAGCTTTTTAAGGGTATAAGTTTTTTTTTGTAACTACTTTTATATCGATGGCCTAGCACACTTGTTGAATTGTAAAACTTGTGAAATTTTCGGGATTGCGAATTAAAGTTTTTGCTTTTTGAAAACTCGCATAACTATAAATGTATATTTTATAAATGTTTTAGATTATAAGTATACATTTTATTATATATTTATTTAAATTTTCAAATAATTTAATATAATATTGAACTTCGAAAAATCGAGATAGTATTGGAATTAAAATGCAAACAGAAAAAAATGTACATTGAAAATATTTCTCCAAAAATAAAATTCTAATCATAATCCCTAAACAAAATTTAACAGCAATTAAATCATAATGTTTTGCGTTATATAAATATATTTTTTAAAAAGTTTTAAAAGCTCATGTCAAATATTTAATTCTTTAATTATAAAACGACTAAATGTCTGGGTACGAAATAATCAGTAAATTTAGAATTTTTAGCTGGCCAGATCACAAATTGTGTAATAGGTACCTTTTTAATAGATCATTCTACCAGGGGTGTATTAAGGGGAGCAAAGGGAGAATTTGCGTGGGTGGCAAGCCAAGTTGTGCAGTAATACCAATGGTGCAACTTCAACGGTTTTTATGCGAAATACTTTTTTTTTTTTTTTTGTTAAAAAAAGGTCGATGATCTTTATTTTTACATATGTAATTTTGTTAAGTGGTTAGAAAAAAAGTAATAAAAAAGGTAATGGACCTTATTTTTAAATCTTAATGTGCCCTTGCATTCTACAGTGAATCAAGTGGTGTATTGGATTAGTGTTTTTAAATTGAATTTTTTAAACCAGTTAAATGTTCATAATTATTATGCAAATTTACCACCTCTACTATTGTCTTCTAAATTCTGATGATCCGGAGCGTATCCGGATGA
>JAIPRL010002078.1:0-66889 GCA_025469235.1 Pemphigus obesinymphae | reverse complement strand
TATAATAGACGATATACAGAACCATAATCAAATCGATATACCATTCATACCACCAATTTGGTCTAAAAATAATAATAAAATATATTCAAATCCTTTATTTACAAGTTCAGAAGGCGTTACAAGTATTATAGAAAATCTTGCTTTTTGTAAACGAGTAAACATTTTTAATACATTATGGAATGATGATATTATGGATTTAATTGTTTTTCTTTACTATTATAAGTACCTTTTATAGCTAGTACCTATTTATAAGTCTTAAAAAATAAAAGATTTTAGTCATAAAATGTAATATTATTTATATTTTATTCGTAACCGCAATATATTTTACAATATTTAATATATAGCACATGCTGCACGGTGGGACATGTGTCATCCCACCTATCGCAACTTTTTAAAAAAAAATTTTTAATTTTTTTTAACACTAAAGTAGTATTAACTACCGAAACAATATTTTATTTTTGCCTTTAAATATAATTTTTTCTAAAAAAAATGGTATCCGTGCAGTACAGGTATCAAAAATTATCAGACCCCTGTGCTGGAAAGAGTTAAGGAAACTACTGAAAAAATCTTAAATGTCATGTTTAAAGTACCATATACCATAGAATTAATCATCTAACTAATGTACTCCAAAACTCCTACTCGACTTCTTCTGGTCAAAAAGTTGCTTACAGAAAAAAAATATTGTAAAATTATTCATAACTTCATTCAGAATCTAAAATATATACCTTTTTTCAAACATTATAAGCATGTTGTAGTCAATAAGAAGTGTAAGTTCCATTAAAAGGATTCTACCCAAATGATTTTTGGTACTAAATAAAATATACTCACCTTGATCGAAAATAACTTTCAAATAAGTGAATTTAGAGTCAAATCGCTTCTAATAAAAATTAAAGAGTAAAACATTTTCGAGGTTAACTACAGCATTTTTCTTGAAAAAATAATTTCCAAAACAGTTACCGTTGTTCAAATATGTTATAAAAGATTGTTCACTTGTAAGCAATATATTTCAAGTCGTATTTGTAATAATGAAATAAAGCTCCGAGATAAACTCGGAAATGTGGTTTTCTTGAATTTTGATAATAATTGTTATGGTATTAAAATCAATCTGGTAGCATTTATTTGCAATCTAAATAGACATATTTATTTTAAACAAAAATCGTATATATTCTATAATGAATAATGGTATTAGTACAGGATTATTTTTAATTACTTTTGAAGTATATTGAATTGTTTATAAATAATTGGATTTTCATTTTTTTGAAATTTTATAAAAATTTCCTATACAGGACCCCTCATAAATCGGATATAAGCGTCCTCTTAATTTAAATTTAAACATAAAATGAAAACTAAATACTAGAGCCATGTAATTATAGGCCGGGTCTAAACTATATGTTTTCATACATAAAATTGAAATTTGAAACTTTTCAAAAACATTGTGAGCAGGCAAAAATAGTCCTACATCAAATTTTTTATAGACTCTATGGATCGTGTACTATCGGACGGATTTAGTAATGTGTGTCTAAAATATAAGAACACACGGTTAAATAGTACATTACATTTTTTAATAGTACATTACAATTTTTTTTAAAGGGGTGGGAAATTATTTTTGAGTTAATACAAATCTTGAAACTTGATGGTGTCTCCCCTAGTAGGTGCTCATTATGAAATTCAAGTTATTATATTTTCGAATTTTTTTCCTAGTGTTCTGAATCTGAAATGATTCTATATATTCCCCACTTGTTCAAAATCTGTTAAAAATATCAATCTCTATCAGAGTAATTCTTCTTAGAATTTTTCTTTTAGAGGTAAATATGTTTCTTCTAACTATCAGTGTACTCATTATAATACACCCTCTTTCACAGCATGAGTGATATATCCTCGAGGTTAAGCTTTGGCGGTGTCCCAAAACTTTAAAAACGAGTTTGTGAGTCCTTAAACCTACATGCACCAGAAGTCTGATGGTTATGGTGTTGTTAACATATTGATTGGAGAGTGAAATAAATTTATCTTCACTATTTGGAATGATCATTATTTTGTTTTCGTTGTGTCCGAGGTTACGTACGATGAAATCGTAAAAATTCAAATTATGTAGGAAAAATGGAACAAAAATTGGGGTTTTTAATTTCAAGTAGTAAGTGTTACATATATAAATTACCGAAATTAACTAGAGAAATAGTTGTGATAGGATAATTTATGATTTATTATCGTGTACTTAGATTTACACAAATTAAAATTATTATTGTTTAAATGTTGTTTTCATTTATCTTAGTTTATTATTATTAGTAAATTTTTCTCAAACAGTTGATATATTCTATGTGCAATTTTTACTAGGTACCTATTCAATAAAATATTTTACTACTTTCTCGGAAAATTATTGGACTTTAATGTATTTAAAATTCTGCAACAACTCCTTTAGTATGTCATCTAATGCCTTTACAAACCACCCATAACACATTTTTTCTTTGAAAAGCGTGCGTATTTTCATATTTGCTGTACAAAAATCATATAAGCACGGCTTTGAAGTCTGCATATATAACGATTGGGTGTCTTTGTATCTTTATTCACCCCTTGAACTACTATCAATGACGTATCTTTGTTGAACATAATGAATCATATATTTTTTTATGTTCGTTGAATGCCTCCCGTCCACTTAATCATTTCTCAGTTGATCGTGAAAACTCGTAAAACATATTTTACAAAATAATGATATTCTCCTTGTATAATGTTTTATATACGCGTATGAATCTTGAGCAATTATGAATAAAATAATAAAATAGTGAAATTATAAAAAAATATTTAATTTTATTATATTGATATATTTTATAAGAGGGTAATTTATAAGTGCACGATTCATTCGAGATTTAATATCGTTACATGCTACTATGCTACTGTGAACGTTTTTTTAAATCTTGTGACAATTTAAATAATCTGTAATTACTGTTACAATAAATTTAACGATCAGATATAAAGACAGATTATTTGTTTTTGTCAAATTTCTTTATTATCCTGGTATATTTTTTGTATTTGTTATCAATCCATCAATTTAACGGCACACAATGCATAGCTACATAATATAAAATAACACATTGTAAAACATTAACTCTTTACTATGCTCAGGATTTAAAATAATTCAATAATATTAAACTGAAAATTAATTGTATTAAACGAGTCTATACATATAATATGTTAATCAGATTACTTTAATAATATTGATAATTCGATGATATTTTATGGTTTAAAAATATTCAGTTTGAAAACCGAATGAATCCTATTCAATTTTTAATTTTAAAATGAAATTCAATTAAAAAATATAGTACCTAAATCCATTTATGTTTCTATATCAAACGGTAATATATAACATTTTTAAGCTTAACAAAATGAAACAATGTCCCCGTGTATTAATTTTAGCTCATATTGAACTTTTATAGGGAGTAATAGGTCTACTATCTGTTCAAACAAACCTTTTCCCTATTTTTTTTTTCTGAATAACTAACAGTATTAATTTAAAAATGCAAAAACATATATATATATATAAATATTAAATAAAACTTCTATATAATGTTTACCTATCTATATTATACATAATATAATATTTATATAAACATACACATTTAAACAATTTTCAGATCGATACCTGAATATTATATTAAAATCATTTATTACCATTAACAAGTTAATAATTCAGAATTTGCAAGTCTGGTCGTTAGACTTCATTCGATCAGTACCAGATAAATACCAATATCATGCTAATAATTTACAATAATTAGCAAATTGATTTTCAAATATTTTAAATCAATACGTTTTTTGATATCACTATTTTAGTTTTGGGGACAACTACATGCCTCCATTATTTTTGTCCGATAGTAATCGGACCAAAGTCCATACTTTGAAAATGATTTTCAATAATTCGCAAATCAACTTTTATAATTTGTAAATTAACAGTTTCCTCGCAATTGCTATTTTTGTGTCGGAGATCAATTTAATGCAGCAAATATGTACTATGTGTAGGCAATAATAATATTATATATTTAAGTACTTTGTTATTTATATTACCTATCTATAATTAAAACATTTGGTATTCTAGATATTTCTCAACCCTTAAATTTTACTTAAAATAAATCAATAGTACTCTAAATCATAAACGTGAATCTTATTTTAATTACTATAGATCTTTAAATTAATTTATTGAAAAAAATACAAAGATATTGTATAATATATAGTGTATAGGTACCATTCTTGGTACTATTAAAAATAATGATTTTTGGAGTCCTCAGTAATTGTTATTGGTTGTATAGTAAATAAACCCTCTTATTTTTTTTTCTCGTTTGTACGGAATGTGCATATTGTATAATATGCATAACATTTAAATGAGGAATGAAATATTAAAGTTTAATTTTAAAACCTTTGGAAATTATAGAATACCTATTTTTTTATTTATATTTAATCATATTTTATTTAATTAATATTTAATTTTATGAATTATATAAATTGTATAAGAACTACATTTTTAAACTCTAGCTCAAATTTAAAAAAAAAATTTTAATTGTGTTCTGTTTATGATTTCTAGGAAATTTGGTGTAACAAGTACCTACTATATCCAGAAATTACGCGTGTTGGAATAGTTAATGAAAATACAATGTTTTGATATAATTTAGTGGAAACGTTTGTGAAACTTCTGAAATATCGATATAGTTAATTTTGAATCGCCTAATCGTGGTTATTGAAGTCATAATTATGGAGGTTACAAAAACAACATTTGTTCGATTATTATTTATATCAATAATTGCAAAAAAAAATTTCTCATACTTTTATTAACGGGAATCGATATGATGTAACTCAGCCATATGTAAATGTGCTAAAAAAAAAAATTACTTTACTCGAGAGATTTTGTTTTTAAACGCCCAATATACATTATTATATTATCGTTAAATTATTACTATTATTACAAAAATGGCAAGGTCTCCCAAATTTACGGTTATACAATGTTCGACACGATAATTCAGCCGCACCGTGTCGTGTTGAGCGTGTGTCGCGCGCGTCTGAATTTCGCACGCCTCGTACACTACAATAACGACGACACGACATCCTCCGTGAGACGCAGCCAGTGCCGGTGCGGCTGTGTAACTCACGCAGGACCGGCACGCACGTCGTCTGTCGTGTGTCCGAAATGCTTCGAAGGGACATCGAGTGGACAATGGGAGAGAGTGGGATCGAGGGTGGAATTTATCATCACGCCGGATGTGCTTATCGCGGGGGGGGGAGGGGGAGGGCACACGCGTTTAGCCGTCGGGGCGTGCGCTAGACGTTCCGTCATCACCGCCGCCGCCGCCGTCGATGAGCGTGTTGGTCGCGCCGCCGGCTCAGGAGACCGCCGACGACTCGGGCAGTTTGTCGCCGCGCACCGTCAAACGCGTACGCCGTGCGCCGCGTGCACCCCCGTTCAAAAAAACCCGCCGGCCGCACGTGAACCGCCGTGCGCCACAGAGGACGACGACGGCCTAGTATCGGAAGTCGACACCGACCCCCCTCCCCCCCGGCAACCGCCACCGTCGCCGGCCACCACCATCTCTCACACCCGTCCGAACCCCGTTCCACGTTGCCGGCGGTGACTTGTTGAACCAGCCATACCATCCCCACACCCGTTCGCCAAATCGCCCCCATCGCCCCACCGCCCCCTCCTGAAACGTCATGCACACCACGACGGACCCCTTAGGCATGCACACCGCGACCGTTCTCGAAGACACCGTGCTGTACCGGTACGAGATGTGCCACAACCTGTCCTCGGAAGCGGCCACCGCGGATATACCGCTGTGCGTGAACAGCACGGAATTTCTGGACTATAACAACACCGACGACGAGATCGGCCAGGTACCTATATGTATATACGAGTACATACCGTCGACAGCCTGGACTATATTTGTAAAGTTTTTAAGTGAAATTTGAAGTTGAAGTTGATAGTTGATAGTTTTGGTCTCCTAACGTCCATTACTAAAAAATACTACAAAGTGATTTTCTCGAGAAAAGAGTACCTATTTCACCAATGTTATTATTGACTCAATGTTAACATATTCTGTGAATTGTCTCGAGTTTTTCTAGATGAACTATAATACTAAAAATATATTGCTTATAAATATCATTATTAAGGTAGTTAGTTGGGTCAAAAATTTACGAATTTTTTTTTAAGTCTAAAAATATTTATACTATAATACAATTATTTTACTATAGTACGTACAAACTTTTTTGTTTCCATCTCGAATTACGTCCAACAAGTACATCGTCAATAAGATACGAGTTTCAGATTTTATGTTTAATTTAACATTTTCAAAAAAAAAAATAAATAATTTTCCTATTATTTATAATTGTCTAAGTTTCAGATAGATTGGTTTACATTTTTGATAAAAAAAAAATTGAAAGTAATTACGATTTTTACAAAAATAGTTTCCTTAATATTAATGAAAATCTCATGTGTGATCGTACCCTGAAATTCCCGTTCCCTTATCAGTGGTAAAAATATTAAAATAATTTGGACCGAAAACTTATTAAGAGGAAACAGAACAATGTCCTAAGTTCCAAGTCCCCCTATCACTAAAATAATATTTGAAATATAATCATATCTATATAATAACCTAACTAACAAATCTAAAATCCAATGCAAATATACATAGTTACAATTTTAGAAATAAATGAGAAACAAAAATTATAAATAATATTGTTACATACCATTATTAATAAAAATAATTGTGATTTCAGTCTAAATTTGCTATCAATATTATTTTTATTTCTTAAATTTATGCATATGAGAAAAATATTTATTATGACGAAGATTTTTATAATTGAGAGCGTGATAAAATATTATGTTGTTATGATTACCATAATTCTTTTTTCAATAATAAAAAAACTTTCCTCAAAATGGTTTGAAATGATTTATATTGGTTTTCAAATCATCATAATAATACACTATTTTGTCTGAGGACCGAAGAAGTGATGAACAAACTTCCACCGTTTATGTTTTGTTTACCAGAGCGGATTTTATTTATTTTAATGAGTTATTTGGTAAAATTGAAAATCGATTAACTTTTAACGATGTATTTCGAAAGATCAGAGTGCTATCTACACACTTCATATTTTTTACTCCATACTTTGCGATATAAAATTGTTGGTCCATATCACACCAAACTCAGAATTCAAAATTTTGATTCTAGAATCCTATAGGATTTTATTAATAATTTTGTAACGATTTTTACTCAAAAATATATTTTTTTGCAACAAAACTGAACCTAATAATTTTATTTGTGTTTTCTGGCTGATAGAGAAGTGCCGTAACGTGATTCAAAATTAAATATTTTTCTTGCTACTTCTTTATAATTTTTAATCCTTGATTTATCATATTTTAAAATTAAATTCTTATTCGTGTAATATAGGGTATAAAATGCTAAAATATTATAGTACAATTAATTTATTTTCGTTCAGTATTATTGAGTTGCGTGACCAAATTAATAATTACCCAACTAATTTAAAATTAAGTTTTATATATTTATATATATATATATATATATATATATATATATATATATGTTATTATTTAATACCTGGAAATTAATACCTAATTAACTTTATAGTTTATATAATAAAATATATATATAACAATATTTAGATCGTATGCATCGGAAAATGATTACACAGCATGACTGTGTTTTATCTTTTTAAATATGTAAGATTGTACATTATTTATAAATCGTAAAATTCTAGGTGGCCAAGTTTGAGATAATTTAACAAAAAATGTATGACCCTTACAAAATAAATAACAAAATGGTATCGAAATTCCAAGTAAACATTTTGAAGTCTGGGTTCTGGTCCGACACCTAACTAAAATGCACGACAATACTAGGAATTATAACCCTTCAAACTGACAACTGTGGTATCTATTCTGGACTGTAAAAACAAAAAACATAATATACACTTATTATACTCTTAAAATTTATTCACTATTTTATTCGTAAAATATTTATAAACATTATTTTCCCAAAAAAATAGCTTTGAAATATTATTAAAAATGTATCTATTCTATATAGATTATCATTGTTTGTTTTAAAGTAATTTTTGAATATTTTTGTTTTTCAATATTTCTGTCTAAAATATACGACAATAGTAAATATGTACTATAATACATACTATTATATAATTATACATAATACTATTCACACCGGAGGTAGGTACGCCAGATTTGAGGAATACAAAAGCTGAATATTCCACCAACTTTCAATATTTTCCACTTATTTACGAGTTCCAAACTTTCCAATAAATGTGACACAGACAATGATGCATTTAATGCATTTTTTTTTCAAAATTTAATTTAATTTTGCATCTAATGCAAAATATAGTATTTTTGGTAAAATTGCATTTAGAAAAAATTTAATTTATTTTAAGACAATTAAATATATTGTGGTATTAAACATGATTTAATTTATTTTTCAAATATTCATTGCAGTCACGGGTAAATGGGAGGATGGGCAATGAGTTTATACCCCTCTCCGTCGTTCCATAAAACAAATTATATTCGATACATTTTTATAGTGAGATAAGGACATTTTCAAGTTCAGCAAAGATATTACAAATGTAAAATACATTGATCAAATTTGCGGACAATATTGACGTCGTCAGATTATATTTTAAAACGTTCAACAGGTATTCTATTATTGGCGCAATTTACGTATGCAATTTTCCCATTTTCAAACTAAATGTACTTTTTAATACTAAATATCGATTTTTAAGGTTAATTTTTGAAATCAAAACCCGAAATTCTATTGAAATTACATTAAAGAAACGGTTTTTTATCACCATAAAAAAAAAATTAACGATCGAATAGTTTTGAAGCCTGTAGATGTATTTAAATGTTTACATAAAATTTGCATATAAAATTTTTTTTTAATGTTTTTAGAAACGTTTAGTATTATTAAAAATAACATTTTAGTGAATAATATACGTCGTAATAATGTATGGTTTACTTTATTCATTACAATTGTATAACTATTTATTTATAATAATTTTATTTGTGAGTTGAGAGTATATTTTTTTCGATTTATTTTTACTTTACCATTGCATACAATAATTACCTACATATCAGTGAGGAGTTGATTATAGCTCTCTATTATTTTTTGCTAAATTTACACGTGAAAACGAGTAAGTATTGTCCTCTTAATATTTGTCTTTGATTTGACTCCAAATTCATAAAATAAACCTATACATTTCCATTCGAAATATGCATAAAATATCCTAAAAATGAAAAATAAAAGTTGAATGTTTTAATTTAGTTGGTGTATAAATGGAATTTTGTAATTGGAAAATTTTGTCCAAAACTGCAAAAAAATAAAACAATAATAATAATAGTAATAATAATAATAGCACTTTCCTTTCAAATCTGCCGTTACTTCAGAAACCTTATAAGTCACTGAAGGTTAGGATTTGAACTGTTTTCCTATAAATTGTACCTCTCATTGACAACATTTTTGTATCAGATTAAACTTCCGTTAGGTGCTTAACTAATATTAACTCTGTCTAGTGCTCCATATCTAATCATTAATTAGTTATTAATTTTTAAAGTGCCTTAACTTTGGGGCTTCTACATAATATGAATAAAACAGAAATAAAACCACATCAAAAGTCACTGATTTATAGGGTATTTTAAATAAAGGAAATAGTCTTCGTTGTATTTAGATAATACTTATTCGCTTACTTGACTTAAGGGGGGGTTCTGAAAAAAAGATTATTTTCAACGATCAATTTATACAATATTCACTTAACTAACTTTAATGCTTATGCCGCAAACTACCTCTAAAAAATCGATTTTTGTTGAATAGTGAATTTTCAAAATATAGTAACTTATGGGGTTTTTCAAATTGAAATAACTGATTATCATCTTTAATTGGACAAAAAAATATTTATATATGTCATTATATCACAGCATTAACAGTATTACGAATTGTTTTATTTAATAAAAAAAAAGAATTTTGAGATTATATTAGAAATTTAATTTACCTGGAACTTCTTGTATTTTACTTCATTTATAAAAACGCGTCTTGTGACTGAAAAAACTACAAAGATTGACTACCAATTTATTGTTTTTAAAGAGTGAACTTTTTTTAATATTTAGGATTATACATTGATTTTCTATTAAAACAGAGAAATCATTATTATAAAAATATAATCCTTAAATACATTTTAATCATTATTTTCTTAATACATCTATTATATAATTTTATATATTACAATGTTAAAACGTCACTATATATTTCTGATCTCATACTTAACTTAGTATTCACTTATATATAGTTTTATAATTTTAATAATATTGTATTATTTGTATAATTGCATGATCTTCATTGATAATATTGTATTATTTTAATTAATGTCTAATTTGAGAAATTAACACATCATCGCAACCAACTGCTTAAATAAGGCATGCAGATTATTGTAAGTATGTTGATTGATACTGTGAATTGTTTGTGAGATATCAATCAAGAAATAAATAAATATTATAAGACTTTAAAGAATGGGTGTGTGTGGAATCCTCTGTATCGAGATCATTGACGTAGACCAAGTGTGAGAGTAAAGTGTATAGTAGATGTAGATGTTATTCTGCAGTATACTATGATCGTACTTTGTCCTTGCGAGTATATAATAACACTGAAAAAATGTCTGGCTCAAGTACCAATAGTTTACTTTTTTTTTTCTAGTTATAAAAACGTCATTTATACGTATTGTCTAGTTAAAAAAAAAAAAAAAGAATTCGAATATGTTAAAACTATACAGTATGTTCGTCGAGGACACATAATACCCGAATATCCCATTTTATCTCCTGTGTCATAAAATGTGCGTAAGTATATTTTATATAGAAATGTCGTACATATACCCAAAATAAAGGAAACTGGCACATTTTTATTAAATTTCCAAAAACGTTTCTCAACATTTGATATCACGAAAGAAACATTAAAATATCCCAAAATTAAATAAATGCCTTTCCTATACTTTAAGCATTCGGGTGGTTTTAGTATTTTCAACATTTTTTTAAGTCTGCCCTCCTTTCTCTGAAATATATTTTATGGGCACTAAACATTGAAATATGAACATAATTATGCTGAATAATAATGCTAATGCAAATAATAATGATAATGCTGAATTAAATATTGTTTTTAAGGTTTTAACATGTAAATTGATTTTTAAACATTTAATATTTAATATTCAATGCAATTTTATGTTGTATTAAATTTTAAACATTAATTAAATATTTATTAAACATACATTAATTATTAAATATTTAATTTAAATTTAAAATTTTAATGTTTAAGATTGCAAAATGCTTTTTTGGGTTATTAGGTATATATAATATAATAGTCAGTATGTTAATGGAAAAATTACTTAGTTATATTAAGTTAGCCTCAATATATTATGTTAAAAGTAAAAATTTAACGCAAAATAAACTTAACTATTTAAATTAAAAGTAAACATCGAAAAAAATAATATCTTTACTAAAAAATGTATACCACTTTTTCAAAAATTGCCTTACTCTTGTATGGTGTTATAAGTTTATAATCATCATAATATCATGTTCGATCTATTGTGTAAATTGTTCGGTTGATGGCATAATGTTCGAAAGTAAAAATTACTGTTCGGGAGATAGTAAAAACAAATAATAATATTGTTATCATTTATTTATTTACCTAAATAAATATTATTAATATAACTTTATAGACTTTTAATATATTTTAGGTGTATAATAGGCACAGATAATAAAATATACATATACTTATACTATATTAATATCAAAAGTAAGTTTATTAATTAAAAATTTTTTTTTTCATATTTTCAATCATAAATATATCACATATAATTTAAATGCCAGTGATATGGTTGATTGTCTTTTTATAATGATATTAAAGTTTGTGATTTGCATTGAGATAATGATAGTTTTATTAGTAACTCTAAGAACTATGTAATGATAATTAGTAGTTCTACCAAATTAAACATCGATTTGGAAGATGAAGTTTGTATATTGTTCAACCTGTTAAGAAACGAACATACTCAAACAAAAACAAAAACAAAAATGTAAAAGATACTAGTACTTAAAAATTTTACCTGATAGTGATGGTTTTTCTAGAATAGTATTACTGGTGTTGATTATGCATTTATTAAATCAGTGTTTTTGTCAGATTCAAATTCAGTTCCACAATGAAAAATAAGTCCCTTTATAACGTATTTCAAGAAAAGTTTCGAGATTCTCATATTGATACTATTTTATTTCAGACAATATTATATACACAGTAATCTCAAAAACCATATATACAAGCTACTAAACAAGAACTAGAAGCTTTTTTAGGTCTTAATATTTTTATGGGATTGTAAAGACAATCATCATACAGAAATTATTAGAGTTCAGGACCTGTCATGAATGACCCTTATATTTGTAAACAAATAACTAGTTGTCTATAGGTTTTAGTGATTTTTGTTAAATAATCATTGTAACGAAATTTGGTTAGAACCTATACATGGAACATTGAAATTTGATAAATTTCAACTAATAATCAAACCGGTTATTGAAAAATTCGGTAAATATTTTCAAAATTCTAAAAGTCTCACTAAAGAACTATCAAAAAAAAGATAAAAAAAATATGTATGTTAAATGATTAAACCAAATATACATCAAAATATCAAGTATACAATGAAAAAGTTTGTGAGGTAGAAAAATAATTAGGAGAAAAAGTAGTAAATGATCTTATGGCAAGTTTAGAAGAAAAAAATTACATTTTATATATATTGATAATAATTAATTCTCTAAAAAAATATAGAATATTTCTACCAATATTATACTGGTAGAGTTATGTGATTTTTAAATTATTAGATTAGTTACAACAGTTATTACATTACGTTAATATTATAATCATTTATAACAAATGATTAATACAATTCTAATCGGTGGTAAATGCATGGTTATAAGTATAGTATAGCATCTGAATTTGGTATTAAAAATCAAAATTTTTTAAATTATTCAACATTAATATTTTTTAATTTAGTCACCAATATTTCTTAATATTTAACTAGAGTAGTCCAAATAAGTGTCTTCAAAATAATATAGGTTTATATCTATATAAATAATATAACCAGAACCATAAGTGGATTATGTGAAATTCGAAAGAATTTAAAAACAAAGGAACAATATTATAACAAATACGATATTTATCGGAAATCAATATTAATTAATACTATTCAACAATGCTGAATATCATAAATTAATAAAATGATAAACAAAAATAAACAAAATCCGTTCAATAATAAATTACTAAATTATTATAAAATAATTAAAATTGCAGTTCACGCAAATATTATATATAAGTATGAATATTAAAAATTAAAATATAGACTTGTAATAATTTTGTCTTTTTCCTGTTAATTGTTAACGGAATGATTATAAAAAATAACTATTAAAAATTATATACCTGAAGTCACAATATTATACTATTTTATTTTGCGTATACGTAAACCAAGTTGTCATCTTCAATGTGTACCAAAACCTAATCGTCAGAAACAATATCCATTCGTATATATATAGCGTTTATTCCTGATGAAATCACTACAAACTAACAAATGGTCGGGAGTGATTACTATCTATTTCTTCTAATAGTAGAAAAAAGTAGATTTTTCATTAAAATACCTAATCCTTAAATGCCTAAACTATACGCGTTGCTGAAAATTCATAAGCCGGTAGACAGAATGAGATAAAAAAAAAAAGGCTTACACTTATGGTTTACTAAAACATTTAGTTAGGATATTTTTATAATTTAAAAAGTTCTAAAGCTTTTCAGTTAAAAATAACGTAGAATTTGTCAATAAATTGTCAAATTTTAATCTTAAAACAATGATAGGTTAATATCTTTTGACGTGTTTATTTTGTCTCCAAGTATTTCAATCGATATCACAAATAAATTTTTAAAAGATTGGTTAGAAGATTTAAAAATTGTGAAAATAAAATTAATGAGTTAATTAACCTGACAAATTTTAAAAGTCAAATTTTTTCCAATTCCAAAATAACTTTATTAAACAAATAGAAGGAACAGCCATGGAGAACCGTTTATCACCATTTTTAGCAGAGATTTTCATGAGTAGGGTTGGAATTAATATTAAAAATAAAAATACTAATAGAAATTTTCTAAAAATCTGGGTTAGGTATATTGATGATATTAAAAAGAAATCGATTGAAAATTACTATTCCTAGACTTACTCGTTAAAATAATAGTTGACCAACTAAAATTGGAAATTTTTTGAAAGAAAACACACACTTTCAGGTATATTCCCAAAAATCGAACTACTATTGGCAACAAAAAATGATGACATTTAATAGTATGGATTTTAGATTAGTTAATATCTCCTTAAATAAAAAGGACTTCGACAAAGAATTAAAAATAATTATTGAAATGGCTAAATTTAATGGGTATGAATAAGATTTAATTTAAAAAATAGTTAGGAAACATAAATGGTCAAAAGAACCTAGGAGTAGTAGGAGTAGTAACCTGGTTAGCACTTAGCACTCTTAATAATGGGCTAGAGAATGAAATAATGAGATCACCAATGGTATATTATACCAAAATTTCAGATGTCTTTATAAATACTTTTAAATACTATATGGGGTTATTATAGTAACAACTAAAAATAATAATATAAAAGCACTATTAGAAAACACAAAGGATAAAATGGAGGAAGAAGAGGAATCGGGTATTTATAAAATTATAAGTGAGGAGTGCGATAAATGCTATATGTAGTTCAAACAAAAACAAATTTAGATATTAGGTTTAAAGAACATTTAAGAAATCTCAAAAAACAAGAATACGACAAACCTCCTGTTGTGGAATATTTATTAAATACAAATCATAATATAAAGTCAGCAAAACTTTTAAAACATGTAAATAATTATAAGGAATTAAACATAAGAGAAGCAATAGATATGTAAAAAAATAAAAATACCTTGTTATACTGGGACTTAAGTCCATTACAAAATTCGTTATTAAAATTAATTTAATGTAAGCCAGATGCCATTAGCATAAATCTGCGGTAGCCGTGGTCGATGATTCCCGACCATCTGTTGGTTTGTGGGGATATCATCAGAAATAAACTGTATATATATATATACGATTGTATATTTTTTCTGACGGTTAGGTTTTGATGACAACTTAGTTGTTGAAATACGTATACGCAAAATAAAATTGTATAATATTGTGGCTTCGGGCATATAACATGGAATAGTTAATTTGTATAACCATTCAGTTAACAATTAACAGGTAAGAGACAAAATAATTAATTAATACCTGTTGGATATTATTTTCGTCATTCATTTTATTGTCCACGTTTTCGTTTACTTGATCATTCAAATTCAAAAATACTTATCTTTCTCTGTATTCATTTTATTAACAGTGTTGCTGGAAAATTGTGTAGTTAATCCGACTGTCATATCCGATCCAAACATTGTCTCATATGGTAATCCGAAACATTATTTTAAAAATTCAAGGCACATTACTGGTTTACGAGATATCCCTTTTTTAAAATTTTTTTTTTTTACAAACCCATATAAATATATTAAATCACAAATTATTCTTATTTTTGAGCAAAACTTTTCTTTTTTTTAAAAAAAAAAAGAAAAAAAAAGAGAGTGTTCCGTAAACTAGGAATATACAAAATTTAAAAATATAAACACATTTTTTTATATTATTACTGACTGATCTATTGATACCATAGAATGTAGTGTTCTATTCTTCATAAGTTGCACAAACTTCAGCCCTTCTCCATAATTTTACGTTATTGGTTTGCATAGGTTATCATCATATTATGAACGTCTTGATCAGCTCTTTCAATGCTACCCTGGCTTTTTCTATTACGCGGTTTACCGTGCACAATTTTTAACGTCGGCCACATCATTTTTAAGTCATTTATGACTTTGATTACAAATTCGCGTTCATTGTCCATTAATTGTAAAATAATGGATGCTCCAAATATACAAAATATATGTAAAATATTTTCCGATACTTCTTCAGCAATTTTTTCATTTTTGTATTTCTTTTTAATTTCACAAAACATATGATGCTTACCATCATAACCCACAAAAATATATATACCTCATTTAAAACATCATAAAATTTTTCGTTTTTACATAATATAATAAATTTTCAATAGGTACCTTTTTCAACGGGCGCTATTAATTTATCTTTTCCTCCGATATTTAAGATTTCATATTTATTAAGACAGCGCGATTTATTACCACTTTTTAGTTCATTAATTATGTTAATATATTTTTCGTTTGATAAATATAAAGAATTATCTTCTCTTTTTGTTTGATAATCATTTTTTAAATAAATCAAAAAATGTATATTTTTCTTCTAAATTAGGTTCCATATTAACATATGAAAACTGCAAGTACACTTTAAAAATAAATAAGAAATACTTAATAACTCGGACTATCACGTTAAGATGCGAACGCAGTCTCAACCCGTAGTATTACGTGTGGATAGTATAATATATAAGATTGTGTCAAAAATGTCATTCAATTAAGATTAAATCTATACACCCATTAATTTGATCCTTTTACCACTAAACCATTAAGATAAAATATTCTACTATAATTTGATGATTGCTATAGCGTAATTCGATGATTATTACAATAGTATATAAAGAGGTTTGTAACTGAAATTATACAGGGTGTCTTACCTACTATATGTACCTACTGATTATAACAACATTAATCGTAATTAAAATTTTTATCAAAGTTTCTTGAATATTTGTTTGAAAATACCTATTCTATTATAATACTATGGAAACACAAAATATGTTCTAAATAAATAAAATATTAAATAATAATAAATAATAATAAAATAAATAAAAAATTATATATCCTAATTAAATGAATTAAATATCCTTTTAACTTTGCGCAAACAAAAATAGATTACAAGCGTATGAAATTTAAAAATTAACATTATCCACGATTCACTAGCTAATTAATTAACCGGATAATATTAAAGTTATGTAGTTATAATGACATTAGCTAAAATGCACGGCTAATGTCAACATTATCCAAATGTTAACATTAACCGTAACATATATACGATCGTATATTGTTTCTGACGGTTAGATTTTGGTACGCGCTGAAAGTGACAATACTTAGTTGTGAAAATACGTATACGCAAAATATAAGTGTACAATATTGTGACTTGGGGTATATATTATAATATACTATTATAAATAATCATAAGTACTCATTATATATACTAATATTACAAATTAATTTAAACCAATGATAATTCATAATAATTTAGTTAATTAGTTAACGAATAAATTAAATAATAAGTTGAGTTAAACAAAAATTAATTCTTTAACTAGTTAATGTTCACTTTTGATAAAATGTATACAAAAAAAAAAATAAATAAATAAAAATAATAAGAATTCAAAGAAACTTCGAGAATAGTTTATAACTCCAAAATTCTCTAAAATATGTTCTTGGTTTGATCATTAATTCAATAATTTTTGTACATATTGTTTTACTAGACTGTATGAGTAAGATATATAGATTCTATATTTTTAGATATTGAAAATGTAAATATATATAGGTACTGAGTTTTTTTCTTATGGTTATCACTTAATTTTCTCTTTAGATATTCATCTTTGATAAAAAAAAAAAAAAAAAAATCATATACCATAAAAAGTTTTCCCGTCTCTCCACAAACATTTTACCTAAAATTGAAATACTTATAAATAATAAGATGTTGATATTCGATATTTATACATTAAATGTTTTGGTGGAACATAAAATTAAAAATATAAGTTCCTATATAAGAAAATTAAAAAAAAAAAATAACAAAAGTAAGAAAAGTAAAATATTATTACTTTTAAAATAGATCTCTAGTTAAAGAAAAAAAATAAAAAATTAAATATAATGAATATTTACAAAAGAAATTAGATAAGTACGATAAAAAAATCACCCTCTACACCTATTATTAGATAATTGTAAAAAAACGTTATCATAAATATGTTCATAAAAAGCAGTAAATCACGTTAAGAACAAAATTGAACAATAAGCTGAAACATATTATGGAACGAAAGTGCTCTCTATTATACCGACACTAAAAATGTATATGTCTTTATAAAATGAAAATTGTTCTGAAATGTGAAAAATGTCAAATCATAAGTTTATAAAATAATATTTATTTTCCAAAAAATACTATTAAAGTTTGGCATGTGTTTAGGTACACATCGCCCAAACCGACAAAAATAACTTGAATAAACAACCAACATTTCATTGATAAATAGATAAGCTTGACAAAACGTTATTGGTTGTATATATATCACAATGGTAGTATTTTCATTATTTCTGTATTCAGTTTATAGTGAGGATAATATTGATAAATTCGTTAAAAATCGTCGAAAATAATAGAAAAATACTATTAAAATTTTGAAGTTTGGTTAAATTAGAAGGAGAAAAAAATTAGGAGCTACGATATTCTAGGTCTAAAAATTTACGTTACATTTGAGTAAAAAAATTAAAACTGGAGGAAACACTATTTCTCGTATAGAATAGAAAAAAAAATAGGAAAATGACCTTTAGCTCTGTATTTATGTGATATTAATAAATCAAATTTTTTGAAAATTTTTTAATTAAATTAATTGTTTTAGATTTAAGTGTTTAGAACTCAGATAGTTGTCAGAGACACATTTTTTTAAATAGGAAAGCATCTTATAGAATTTTCCAAAAAAATGACATCAAAAATGCTGAATAGATATATTATGAGTAATATTTAACTGATAATATTATATGATAGTTATTTTCGTAAGGCCCTTTAATATACAAAAAGGCTGTAATAAACAAGTCAAGAAATGTATACTGTAGATATATATATAAAATACCTACTAAATAATTTCATAGAATACCCTAGATAAACGCAAAAATTAAATGTAAAATTTGAATAGTATCAAAATGTGTAAATCAAAACAATATTTTTTAAATATAAAGTGTTTAGATACTGGGAAATAAAATATAAATTATAAATAAAAATTCTAGCTCTGGTAAACACAAATATGACTTTTGGACGGTGTACAATATAGTTTCTCGTTTTTCGTCCACATGTGGTTATATTTCTGCAGTATAACAATTGTCTTCGCAGTCGTATTAATATTGCAAACATATATTTTCAAAAGGTTTTTCGATGAAAAAACAAATCCCCGAGTTTCATACAGGATATATATTATTACACGAGTATACGACACACATCCATTGTTATAGATAAAACTTTTGTCAAAACAACAGTCGTTTTCGCCGTTGGCCAAGCTTGATGTGTCGAGGTTTTAAATTTCCTGAAAATGTGTTATGAAAAACTCGAATTTTTGATACATTTTCAAAAAAAAAATAATAATATTAGTACTTACACATTAATATATACATTTAGATTTACTACTTCAGGATAGGATTTTCCGAAGCAATAAGACATAATATGAACCACCTATCAATGTTTTATCTTCTTCTTAGTGTAGGTACTTATACTTATGAAGTATATAAAATAAAGAAAAGCTTTCAAAATTCATCCTTTATTGTGCGTATGAATTGGAGAAAATAAAATGGAATTCAGTTATATCGTGTCATGAGATCTTCTCTAAGCCTATTTTATAAATTATTTCCTCAATCCGTTGACAAAAATATCAATGAAAAATATGATAAATTTTGATTTTCATTACAAAGTATTAAATATATAGATACTTATATATATATATATATATATATATATTATATCATAATAAGGATTCTAAATTGTTATAACAAAAAAAATTTGCATTTTTAAAATATTTCGTTTTTATGTTCATTATAATTATTTTATCGCCTTTAGAATACTTATTATTTAATTGGTCGTCGCACAAGATTATATAATAATATATATTTTGCATCATTAAAATAAATATTTTTAAATAAACATTATGAGTTTATTAGATTTTTATTAATTACAAATTAAATAATTTTTGAATATTATATTATTATAATTCAAATTATATTTGTAGTGAATACAGAAGAATAAGTTATTGGATTAATTTTTAAAACAAAAGAAATACATTTTTTTATAAAACCATAGTTGTTTTTGATTTAAGTTACTCTATTTTTATATGAAAAATATTATCTTATGATGTCTTCTTTTAAAATCAAAAGCTTAATCAGATTGATAGGTACCTTTAAAATTATTAAATTTTTGAATACAAAAAAATTTTATTTTATGTTTCTAAACTGAATAATATAATATTTTTTTTTGTTTTATATTAAATATTATGCATTTTTGTTGCCCTTTGGTAACAATATAATGGGTTGCCAGAAATATGAAATGAGCCAATTATTTTAAACTTTTGTAAAATATTAGAACTTTGTTACTGAAATTATTTAAACAAATTAATTTCTTAGAATAATTGGTTATGCAGAATATTTGAATAAAATTAATTATGAAAAGTTATTCGTTTATGCCATATTTATACAGTATTCAATATTATGTTATAATTTGCGGTTTTATGCGTTTTGTGATAACAATTTGTTTTTGAGTTATTTGAAAGTATTTTATAATAAGACAATATATTGTCAATTGTTTATTATATTATTTAATTTTATTTCATATTGTATATTATTTTTAATAGTTGTATAGTAATTTTGTATTTTATATATTTCAATGTAAATTTATACTTAGAATAACGTATTATATTTTATAATATTTAAAACTATGATTTATAATAAAATATAAATAAAAAATAAAAATAAATTAATAAATATAATTAATAATATAAATAATAATATTTACTACATATTTAAATTCATGTCATAGATTGGTCTAAATATATGTTTAGAAAAATGTCAATAAAAAAATATAAAATTCAATGGAATTCCTAATTTATTATCACTATTGTTTTTTTAGATTATCATTTATTAAGATGATGTCACGTTACAATTTTTAAACAGTTTAAAGATAAATGAAAACCCAAAGTTCAAAAATATTTTAATATATAAAAAATAATCTTGTAACAATATCATTTTTATTGTTGTGTAATCATGATATTTGTTATAAAACATATTTACGAATTTATAATTTCTATCAATTTGAAAATATAGAACAAGAAATAAATTCTAGCTAAGAAAGTTATCTAACACCTTGTCAGCCGGGTTTTCTTTATAAACAAAATAGTTGCAGTTTTGAATACGAAAGATAAAATTACAAAACTAAAAAAAATAATCGATATTTAATTGATTGTTTTTTGTTAATATGAATTAAAATTAAAAATACCCTGTCAGTAGGGACAAAAATACTTCGTTCGTAAGTCGTGAGTAGGGGTATTTCGCACGTGGGTGAGGATACTGCATGTAGAAAAATTGAATTTGAAATCATAATATATAAACAATTTCTTTCAATAATAAACGATACTGAATGGAGTGTAATTTTTTTTGAGAGGGTAGATTATTACACTAAATTATTTTTTAAAAGTACCATCTAGATATTGTGATAAACTATCAATTATATTCTATAATAATATCGAGAGCTCTTTAAATCTACTTAATTTAATTAAGAAAACGTCACTATATTCTATGGGTTGGTCCTAGGAACCTATATTTAAATGTATTATATGGAATATATATTTGCATTACCTACAATGGCCTATTATAAATATTTATACTTCAACGTTATCGTTTACTATCGGTATAAACAATTTTTCTTATTAGTAAAACGGTTCATTTTGCATGTAACTTAATGCATAATTCATGTAAATCAATACGTTATTGATTTCTAGATGACAGACTTTGTGATTTTAACGGGTTAATAAAAAATAATAATAATAATGATCATAATTAGACATTATTTCGGCAACCTATAGTAAAACACTATATTTTGAATAATGCTGCATAGAATGTATACATTTGATTTTGTAAATATTACAAATTTACAAACAGACATATACCATATATAAGTACTTATGTTTACACTGAATAAGTATGTATATTATGGTATATGCAAGTCATATATCCTAAAAAAAGTAATTTTCCTTAGGTAGGTATATGTATATATAATATACGTATGAATTATTCACGTATAACTATTTTCCTTCTATTTAGGTAATTATTGGAAAAAATTTAAAAATGTCCAGTACGAAGTACCGTTTAGAACCAATTTTCTATCATTACCAACCACATTCCAATAACTCCTACTCATGTCTTTCTGATCGAAAATTTGCTCACAAATAAATAAATACATTTTATTAAAAAAAACTTTTAAATAACTATCACTGTAAAATCAATAGTTTCGTCGCTCCGTTTACAATCTAAAATGTAGTATTCTTAAAAAATATTATATTATTATATAGGTATTATAATGATAATAAATAATTATTGTTTTTTTTTTAGATTTAGAATGAAGCGAGAAATTATTGAATATACAATGAATTTACATTTTTTTTTCTGTGAGAAACTTTTCTACCAGAAGATGTTGAGTAGGAGTTTTGTCATTTGTATGTTAATAATAGTAAATTGGTTCTAGTTTGTATTTTTAAGCGATCATTATTTACATTTTCCCAATATTTGATGAATAACTACTTTATATATGGTCTATATAAATTAACAAAATACTTGTGCAGTGAATACAATATACATACATATACGATGGTTCTACCTACTACCATTGAATGGCGATAGGGACAAGTGGGTTTTAATTTTTATTCAAAACTAAAAATAATAATAAAATAAAATATATAAATATGATATTAATATAATTTTTTTTATAGATGGATCTAAATGGAAATATAAAATAAAATCCCGTGTAAAGCTGAGTATGACAGCTTTTATATTATATGTAAAATACATTTCAAAAAGGGGTCTTTTAATAGCGAATTCATTTTACAGTCATTATAGTGTATATTTTTATACGGCATATAGGTACATTTGGTGTATATCTGTTCATAAATATATAATATTTACCAAATCAAATAGATACATTCTATGTGACTTTTCAAATTTGGTTTTTTACTATCATCTAGATTCTAGAAAGAAAAAAACGTATTTATACATACGCAATATGCATTAAGTCACGCAAATTAACAGTGATCGGAGTGACGATGGATTAATTGCCTCCCCGTATATCACACCCGAAGTGCTTAGTTCTTGTTTCCCTGGCATTAAAATTGTTATTGTTATTTAATTGAAAATAAAATTTAAGTTTATACACCTGTATTGAATAAGTCAGGTACAACATACAATATATTTATACATATAATTATTAACAAAATGCGTATTATAATTTATATAAATACCAGTTTAAAAAATTTGTATGAAAATACTATCAATTATATTAATAATTATTATAAATATAATCGTAGAAATCCAGAACGTCACGGATATTTTTATTAATTAAAGTAGGTACGTATATAAATTTATTTCATGTAGTTAACTAAGATTTCACTAAGAATATTCCAAGTTAAATTTCGATCTGATTCTTAGTTAATTCTATGAAAAAAAAAAAACTAATCTATTTAGATTTTTCTAATAAATATCTTAGAAGAACTTAGAAAATTATTTATGAATAGATATTAAATACAGATTATATTTTTTGAATTAAGATTGTTTTAAGTATTTCCTATAAGGATAATCTATGAAATCTAGGTCCTTAGTCCTTTTATAGAGAAGTGATAATATTATAATATTATGTTTATATATTTATTCGAGCTATAATATATTTATAGTAACGGTAAAAATTATCAGAATTAAAACGATTTTGTCTTTAGTTTAATAATTTTTAGTTGTGTTATCCCACCATCCCTCTCCCTGTACATGATGAGAACTACAACAATATAAGGGGCAGAAAAATGTCGACCATCCGAATAGGACTGAGAAATTAAGTTTTCCTACTCCCCCCCCCCTCAAATACTTTAATTACAGTTTAATACTAAGTTTTTGTGGAAATGTATTTATTGAAATAAACTACTTAGACCACATCATAGAAATTATGTACTATACCAATTATTATATATCATAATATATTATATATAGACGTCTGTCGCTTTAGTTTCTTAAGTAGATCAAGCATATTCGCTCGCGTATATCGGATATATATTTGTGTTTTAGCTCTTTGTAATTTAACGACAAGTAGGTACCCATGTGCACTAAACATTTTAGAGTTTAGACAACACCTGCACGAGTAATTTTCAGTCACAAAGTACTAACGATATTCTATTACGCGCGACACGGAACGCTTCATCTTCGATCATTTATTAAATACAAACACAACATATCTAATAGAAAATAAGAAAACACCAATATACCGTAACGTTTTTATGGAGTAAATTACAAAATTAGTAAGTATATATAATTGATGGCTGTAAGTAACGAAATTCATTTTTGAAAATAAAATATTATCGTTATAATCTCTCGGACATCGTAATTGCAATATAATCTGATAACTCCATTAAAGATATTATATATATATATATTTGAATTTATACAGTTCTTAAGTCTCAAACATATTGCTTCAAACTGTACAAACATTGTTTTTTTTACAAAAATATATTACAACTTGTGTATCTATAAACTGTATAAAGATAATATTTTCTTTTCCTAAACGTATAATATACATCATAATATTATATTACTTATATTGCACCATAAAAGCTTGCTCAGTGGGGAAGCGTAACCGTTTTTAAATAATAATATATAATATAGTATTAAAAACGAAATAATAAAATCGCCCTTTGTCGATAGTTAAGTGTTATATATACTTATAAAATGCAATACATTAATTTCGAATAATTAAAAAACTTATCAATTGAAACAAAATCTAACATGTTTAAACTTTCAAAATGAATTGAAATTTAAATAAAAGTAAATTGATATATACAGGTTTGCCAACCTCTCGTTTTAAATTTATTTTTAGGAATCATGATCGGTTTTTTACTATTTTTTATCAGCAGATGAGCTTAGACGATTGTCCAGTTATAGTTTTTAAAAATAATAATAATATTATTCTTGAATGGACTCCGAGTCGTAGAGGGGCTGGACAATAAAACTGTATGTTTTTTGTCAAATAAAATATGGAAATTAAATTTTCATTTTGATATACCTAAGTGTCTAGAGAGTATATATACATAAGAATTAAAATAAGATTAAATCAATATAATATATTTTAATAATAAATTACATTACATTTTTTGGTACCTAAAAAAAAAAAATACATACTCGTAAATCATTTTTTACCAAAGGATTTATTATTACAAAAAAAATTAAAATATATAATAATTTCTATTTAATGTTTGATTTCATTTTTATATAATATATAGGTTAAGTTGACTGCGATTCAAACGTTCATGTCCGAGATTTTGAAAACGTGATTAAATTTCGAAAATTAAACATGCACTTTGATTTAATAATAATAATTATATTAACAGAACAAAAATTATTAAGAAAGTTTATGAAATTACTGGGTTTACATTATTCTTAGGAAATAAAAATATAGGAACAACTTAAAATAATATTAATATGAATCAAGTAAAAGCTAATTAAAGACATATAAAATAAATATTCCCTAGTCTCTGAAATATGCTCAAATATTAAAAAAAAAATAATACCCTTTTCTATATGAATTAAGATTTATATAACAACGTATCTATATTGTTTTACTCCAATCAAGCTACATGTACTATGTAATGATATGTAATTATGTATAAACCTAAAATCCGAACTTTACCTGTAAAATAAATCTTAGTTTCCTCTTTTTTTTTGTGTAAAAATGCTTTAATTATATTGTTAACTATATTTTTGACGTGTATGTAAACAAAATATCTTAATAACAACGTTTAGAAAGATCCTGTAAATAAGCAATTAAATTAAATATACACAATACTAAATTTAAAGTATAAGTCATATTATGCATAAAATAATGTGAGTTATTAATGATTAATCCGTTATTCATTAGTAAAATCATTACTTATGAGTTATATAATATTATAATCTGTTAGGTATATGATAAAAAGATAATATGTCGTGTATTGGTATTTAAGTTTTCTGAATTATTATTACTGAAAATAAATATTAGAATTATTTAAAACAATTATTGCAAAAAACATGATAAAAATTCTACTAAATAATAAATATAATCGCAAAAATGTGATTTTGGAATACATAGTTTAAAATTCATTATGTAGATATGATTTGATTTGTCACACTTAAATTTTGTATGTGGTAGAATGATTTAATTTATTGAATCTAAATATTTCAGTTGATTTGGTGTTGGACTGTTTTTCGTATACTTAATTTATTCGGTCGTTCACATAAAATAATATATCGTTTAATAAAATTCTTAAATATTGTATCTTTCTTTTATATTTCACCAGTTTAAAATGGGTCGTCATCGTCTAATTATGTAAAACAAAAATAGACGACAATATTCCACTGAGTAATTTCCATATTTTATTTTTTTTTTATCAAGATATAAAGTGTATAATTTTTATTATATATTAAATTACTATATATAGATACTCTTTAATGGACATCATTTTACATTTTTTTCATGAATTCTGTTATAATTTAAAAATAATCCTGATATAGTCCCATTTATTACGTATTTTTTTACTAAGAACTCACAGAAAAAAGCAATAAAATAAAAACTCAAATGCATTGATTTATACCTATATATTTTACCAGACTTTTCAAAAAACATGAAATTAATATGGATAAAATAGGTACCTATATTGTATTACATCCATTGTGTATAGTATACGTACTGTTTGTACGTTTGAATTTTGGTTTGATATCGAATTTCAAAATAAGTAGTACAATACATAAATAGTTTGTTATTAAGATTAGCAATATCCATTAAAAAAAATACATTGATACAAGAACAATTACCTTTTCCGGTTAAATGTATACTTATTATATGTGCTGTAAACTTGTACACTATTTAAATATTTTATATGGATTTAAAATGAATTTTAAACAATATGTATACTTTGGAAAATAATATTTGGTAAGTGTTTTAAGTTTTAAGTATATTTTTAAATAACTTGCACACTTTTTCTAATCACTTGTATTCAGACAGGTAGGTACTTACTTTCTCTGCGTAAAGACATTTTTTTTATCGATAATATAAGTTTTTGGTAAATTAATTTTGAAATATGAAAATATGTATATGCAAACATGGGTAAAACTTGTAAAATGATATAAAATACGTTTAATATCCACCCTCTTTGTATTATTAAAGTTGACTATTTTTCATTACGAGTATGGCTATATATTATAGTTGATACCTAATCATTTTGTCATTATAATTATTAACTTATTAGTATTTGATGTTTTTAGTATTTGTATAATTATTGTTTTCCAAGGTTTTAGCGATTTTCGTTATAACTAAAAATCGAGACTTATTATAATAAAAAAAAAAAAAGGTCAAAATATATAAGACAAATTTTAGTTAACCATTTATAAATTACACAGAATTCAGAAAAAATAAAAAAAAATTGTACAAATCATAATTAATAAATAAAAATCACTAACATTTTATAATCTGCCTAATAGAAACAATGTGAATCTACCAGAGCTATTGAATACGGTGTTTACTTTTACGGTATCAGTTTTCAGTTTTATGTACGGTTTTTAATTTTATTTATATTGCTCATTGGGCTTAAAAACCTAAAAATATATTTTTGATTTTGGTTAAATTATTTTAACCACTACAACACCGATTATAAATTGTATAGGTTAATTTACCTAGGCAGTAAAATAATGTAATCTAGGTGTTAAGATTGTATTATGAATTTAAATAAAATCTTAACATAGTAACTTATAATTATAATATTTTACATTATGAGTCATAGAAATATGAAATTTGAGTTTAAGTATATTCTGTGAACATACATATAACAATATAGATACTGCTCAACAATATCAATATTATATATATATATATACAGTACATTTACAAATGGCAGTAATATTGCATCAAATCGAAATCATTTAACGAAGTAGAAGAAAATGTGTCGGGTAGTGTGTATTGGAAAATAATAAAATACTATTTTAGTTCTTTGAGGGGAGTGATAGAAACGAACCTATCGGTCATATACTATATATATATATATATGATGGGTTTTATATATTTATTTTTTTCAGAATGTGTTTTTTCGGATAGCATATAAAAGCTTCAAAAGCCCAGCAAGGCCTACTAAAATATTGTAAATTGAAAACGTATTGTATACGTTTAACAGGTATTTTTTGATAAAGTTGTGAATAACTGTTAAAAGTAAAACGATAAAAACAATCAGTTACATTTTTAGTTGAAGTTTAGTTCAATTTATAATAATATATCAGAGACGATCAATATGTTAATAAATATGCGTATTAATAGTAGGCCCCAGTAGGAACCTATAAGTTTATTCATTTTGTAAACAAAAATCTAGGTATTGGATAAAATTAATATACTTATTCTTAAATTAATACCTACTTTCAGATTTATTTGAAAATACAAATTGTATTTGAAACCTACGAGTATAATCCGTATAAATACTCAAACACGGTTAAGTCTTAAAAGTAGGTACCTAACTGATCAATCTGTAAAAATGCAAATAGGTAAGTTCGATTAAATTAAATTATAATAAAATTTTTATATACCTACCTGTATGTTTTAAAAAACAAAAACACAAAAACGCATAATATATATTATATATTTTACACTCTGTCTTGAAAATCAATCATTATATCATATATGAATTTAATTTAATTCAACACTGTATAAGCAAAAAATGCTAGAAAACTTCAAACTTCAAAATTAAATCAATAAGTATATAAAATATATAGTATCCTAAATAGAAATAATTATATATTGTATATCAGATTAATAATTATATTAAATTATCTCAAATTTTAAGTAGGTGAATTAATATTATATTTAGAACTAAAGACGCATTGTTCAAAAGTGATTAAAATTATTCAAGCTTACATAATAATTTCCGACGAATATGGCGACTAATTGCTAGTGACAGATTTAAACTGTAAACAATTGAGATATAAAACGTTATGAAGTGTCAACAAAACGAAAATAAAAGATTCAAGGTCTGTGTATGAATAGTTACTTTACATTGAAATAATCAATATTTTTTATTATACTGAAATACGTTTTTCTGGTTTTAAATTACCTATACATTAATAATGTATAAATTATTATTATATAATATTATATTATAGATGTAATAAAAACAATTTTTGTTATATTTATAAATATCTAAGAATTACTTATTTATTATAATCAATAGGTATATTTTGAATACCTAATGAAATTTATTTACAGCACATTTCACACTTCCTGTCTCCATATATCTTAATATAATACAAATGTTAATCAATGAGTGAGACAGCAACACTAGTTTGGGAACCCATGAACTTATTTGTAAATAGCAATAATTTCTATTCTAAGGATGTATTATTAAATAATTATATATTATGTTAGTCATAGCGTAATAATTTATGAAAATGATTGGAATATTATAAATTATTCCATGACTTTTTTCAACTCGTATATCATTAATTAACAAAATATTTCTTAGCAATTGACCAAGTTAATGCTGTAATTCGAATGTTTCACTTCAACACCTAATAACAACAATCCGTTATAATAGTTACGAGTTTAATTATTATTTATTATTAAATTTGTGTTTCATTGTATTACAACCATAGATCATTTTTAGTTTTTTTTTATTTACACCCAAACAGTCAAAAGTTTAAATTTACAAATAAAATTAATATAGCCAAGAACAAAATATAAAATATATGATAATAGTTCAATATAAAAAATAAAGAAGGCCCCAGAACTTAAGTGGAAATTTGTCTTCGATATTTAGAACATTCTGCATGGTACCATATAACGTTATATCCTTAAGAAGTGGAGTGAGAAGGAACATGGAAAATATTACAATATTATAATAGGATACGAAAGAACATAAAACGAGATAATAAGAAGGATATTTAGTGCGTCTATTGCACTAACTCGGAAGAAGAAAATAAAATGTAGGTTAGCATCAAGTGGTCGAGGCAGAAATAATAGAAATATTCATTGAGCTATAATATCTAGGGTGTTCTATTTTGAGGAATCTAATGAAACGATGAAGAAACTTGTTATGGACAGACGTCAATCTTAACAGATCTTTGGCTAGATAAGGTTACCAGACTACCAGTCTATTCGATTATAGAGTACACCATTACAAAATAAAGGGTATTTAGACAACTCGGTGGAGTGAATATTTTGTAATAAAATATTGAAATTTCATTTAACGCTTTATCGGTTGTTATATTAAAATAATGGTTGAAGTTTAAATAAGGAATAAAATAGATCACAAGATCTTTAAATAAGGATATGTTTAAACAAAGTGCCATCAATAGTGTATAGGTGATAGGAGCACAACTTCGGGAAAAGCCCATGGTATTTATCAACATTAAATACTAGGACGTTGAGTCTAAGTAAATATAATATGTAAAGATAATAAGCCTCTAGTTTTTAACATAAGTTGAGTATAACATAACGAGACTTATAAACTGGGGTAATAAAATACCTATAAATATGGACCGCATAAACACCAGAGAAATGGAATACTTAATCGAAAAGTGACAATTTATTATTTAGACAATAAGCTAAAATACCAATAGTACATCATCAGGGAAATAGCTTATATCAGAAGGAAGTTTCTAAGGAAGGATACTACGAGAATTACTGTAATTAGGTCCAAGTTTTGAACGTAAATTGAAGATAGAAGAAAATTATGCAGACAAAAGGTTGGCAGATTTAACTGTTGAATATAAAAGAAAATTATTCGATAAACAAAAGAAGACCAACAGAAGGAAAAATTGGAGGATTCTGTTGTAACTCTTACATATACACATATCTTACATTTATTTTAGTAATAAGAAAGAGGAGAAAAAGTAGGTAAACTCTCAGTATTCCTGATATATAATAAATTATTGAGTTTTGAACGATTTATACGTAGAGTTTTATACTCAGTGGGTGAACTGATGCTTTACGGAATCTTACCTAAAGGCAAGAATAAAGCAAAGTTTTGTTATTAACTTTATGGTTTTTATTTAATTTGATAATGAAATTAAATATATACAAAGCAGCGGCAGTTTGGTACATACACTAGAACGTAATTAGTTCGACGACTACTTCTTATCAGCATATACGTACGCCGATACCAGTGCGTATCTAACCTGAGGTGAAATAAAACGTAGAGTGTAAAAACATTATTAAGTACCTACTGATAAGGCGATCAAAGCTCAATATCAAACACTCATAAAAAGTTAGGTACCTACATACCAAACTTTTAAATTGAATGAGCATATATTTTTTAAATAAAATATTTTTAGACTAAACGATATACAGCAAGAACATTTTGATAACATGATAATTTCAACAAGGACTAACATATTAAGGTATGGAACTATAATCATCAGATTTAAAGTCATAAATATAATGAGCACTGTTACGGAGTATGAGGAATCAGAAGTAACAAAAAGAAAAATAGCTAGGCTAGCAGTTAGTTCAATGGAACTAGAAATATTAAATCAAGAATACAACCATAACCATAATTTAAGTTATTAGGTTTTAAAACATAAAGGCAGAAAAATGATACAATGGGATGAGATTAGAAAAGGAGGTCGTTAAATTGCCGGAAGCAATATGGCTTAGATTCCACCAACAAAATGGAATTTTTTTAAAAATTAGGTTATGACGTTTTTTTTTTTGCTTATTACTTAACAAACATCCATCCAATATTCAGGATCTCTGTATGTGCCTTTTATACATTATTATGTATATTATTATTATTTATAAGATTACAGTTAACATATACAGCGACTGAGGTTTATTAATTATTTGTGGTATTACGATAATTTATTGTAAAGAAATTATATAATGAAAAAAATATTTTTTTTGTATTTTGACCGGCTTTATATTTGTTGGAAATAAGAATCAAATGATCAATAACCAATTAATCATCGCGTTTTCAAGTAACAGTGCATACTCGAATACAATTACGTCTGTGAATCTAGTTGTTTTTTAATTTTCTTGAAAATATAATGCCTTAAAATATACTTATTTTTCGGAGAATTCGATCTAACTAAATTAACTTAACTAAATTAAGAACAAGGAATTATGTGATAACTGTATACTTTTAATAAAGTTAAAGCGTGATTCAAATCATCTTTGGTACAAGTAGCTGTACCCTTTCAAGATTAACTATTCATAAAAAAATTTTATAATTATAGCGTCGTAAACGCCGGAACATCAAAAACTTCAGTGGCAAAATTTCAAAACCACTTATAGTACTTAGCCCTTAAGCTTTTGCCTTGTGCCTTGATGATGAAGTAGTCACAAAATCAAAGAAAAAATTATAACTATGCCAAATAGTAAAAATGTTCAAATTAAAATTTTTATCGTTTTAAATTACACGAATTTGAATTATCTAAATTTATTGCCTATAACATTGAATTTTTCGTTTCGAGCGTTAAACGATACTTTTTCTAAGTATTACATTTGGACAATTAATTTCTTATAAACACGATCCATCAACTTGGGATGAAAATATCAGTTATCAAAAAGCATTAAACGTTGATAGAATACTTGGAGTTGTTAAGACACGGCCGAACAGGGAATAAAGTTAATTAAAGACTTCAATAAACTATTGTCAACGAATGAATTACAAAAGCAGTTAATTTTAAAAGTTGTCAATGATTACAGAAAAAAATTTCCTTATTGTAAATACTATTATAATTTTAACTTTTATTAAATTTAAATATTGCTTAAATCATTTAAAACATTATTTACATTAATTATTTTTGTTCTTTATAAAATTAATATTTTATTCATTTTATAATGTCTTTAATTAAAATATCCAAAAACCATGTATAATAGTTAATTTTAATGCATTAAAAAAAAAAAATAATAATAATAAATTTACTTTTGGACATTGCCTATTAATTAATTAGATAAATACTTAAATAAATATGGTAGATATTGAATCAAACACGTTAAATGAGTGATATTAGTAATAAATGGTATGCTACACAGAACATTTTTTTTTAAATTTGTAATTGTTGTTTTTATGGAGTAAAAGATACGAGTTTGCATTCCGAGAAATGGATAAGAATTTTTTTCATATAATATATTATATCAATCTCAGTTTTAACTTAAAGATACGTTTCGTGAACAGGATATTCCATTCACGGGGGAAAATATAGTTTCACTAAATGTATGTGACATATAACGTATGTAATATATATAACTGTATACTCCTATACTCTTATAGGCTCCAAAATGTTCAATATAAGTAAAGTGCCAAAATTGAACAATCCTGTACATATTTCCACCGAGTAAATTTGATAGTATCATCTAGAACAAAATGATTGCTCGGTCGTATTTTCTATTTATCTACTTACAATATATTATATTCTTGAACAAATTTTAATACACAAAATTAATTGGTATATCTAGTTAGATATACTATACCTAACTACATATATATTATATATTTTAATAAAGTTATTAAAATTAAAAAAAAAAAATGAATACACAAAGTATAAATAAATTAGAAAATGATACATCTAATTTTATGAAAGTTATTTGTAGAATATATGCATTTAATGCCTTACAAATAAATGAAAAAACATCACTTTGTAAAAATTATAATGCTTGATGAAAAAAAATAAGTGAAAACATATCCTATAAGTTTTAAAGCAATACCTATATAACACGGTAATTTACTGTTACGATGTGATATTTTCTTATATTGACTTGTAAAGACAAAATTAATAACACTATAACCATGTAATAAAAATTTATAATTTATATGAAAAATAAAAGATGTATTTGAATTTCTGAAATTTTTTCCATGCTAATCCAATCTCAATATTCACCTAAGATACTTTATATGTGCAACTATAGTAAATATCATAATAATAAGAGTTAATTTTTTTTATAATTTGATATTTTCAGTTACAGCTATTTTTTTTATCACTAGACATATCCATATATTATACATTTTTAAAGAATGAAATTATTTTTTTTATATTTTAAATTCAACACATCCACCAGGAGTATTCTGTCCGAAGAGCAAAGTTATACAAACTTGTTTTTTAATTTTAATTTTACAATTTATTGATTATTATTTCATAATATGATTTTTTAATTTAAAATTTTTAATGATCTATTTCTCGAACAAATTAAATTCAATGTTGGTCTATTTGAATTTTGTATTAGGTAGTACACAAACAAAACATTTACATGAACTTATATTAAAATCTCAATATCAGTGATTTAACTGCAGATAAACATCAATTTCAATCATTAAATGAACTTAAATTATATTTCATTTTTTAGAATAGGAATAAAAATAATCAATCATAAATTTTTCTTATTTTCCTTTGCCTTCTTTTCAATGGGTTGGGGTCAATTATAAAATTAATAAATTTTACCTTTCTAATTTTAAATTAAATAATTAATTTTACATTAGACCTAAATGGCATCTTTAAAATAACGGGATAAACTATTAAAATGCTTATTTATTTTACAAATTTTTGCATTTTATGAACGTCAAATTTGCATTTTAACGCAATGTTATATGATTTAGAATACTTTTGCATCCAAAAAAATATATTTGAGATATTATACCTGCCATATTTTTTAAAAATCTCCATATTTTAAATATTACGTATAATGTCCATTCGGTGCTGTATACACATATTACTGAATTCCAATATATACATGGATATAATATATTATACTTACTGCAAACTATAATGTATATAATATTTATATTATTTGCCTCGTATATGATAAATAGGAAAATGAAAATGAAGACGTTTTAAATATATTATACTTATGGAATTTTATTTATTTTTTATCTAAGATTGCTTGTAAATTATGTTTGGTTTTTGTTTAAATCCTGATGCTATTGAAACTTCGTTTTAGAAAATTTGGAACGTATGAAACATATAGCTTATAACTATATAAATCGATTATTACATAATTTGGAGTATGCCATCATTAAACAGTATCTATAGTATAAGTCTTATTCTTTAGGTAACATACATATCATCGATGATAGATTAACATAGTTTTTGAGAGGCAGTATGGCCTATGTTACAGTAGGTACACTATTTAATTATGCATTCACCTATGTATATTCAAATCATATTTGAAAAAAAAAAAATACGGTATAAATAAATAAATTGATAAAATTAAAAAACTGTTTTAATTTTTAATTATATATGTTATGAATCTTTTTAGAACACACCTCCCCACTCTACCATACTTCCCCACTACAAATGTTGTTAAAATCCAGTCCCTAATAGTTATATTATAAATCTATGATTTTCTGTATATAATGCAGTGCTGCATGTTATACAAATAAAATCTAATATCTATATATATATATATATGTGACAATATTGAAATAGTATAATCCGAAAGCTTCAGAAATTTTGTATTTTTAGAATATACGACCATAATCGTATAATATAATATAATATTTTCCGTACAATATATTATATTGATATACCATATAATATTATGCATTGTACTTAAGATAATATGAAATCGGAATTTACGCGAACGCTTTAGAAGGGAAATTTACTTTTGGAGTAGCTGCCTTGCATTAAAACTATCAGTGCGTATCAAAAGTGGTAACTTAAAACGGCAGTTAATTAAAAATGTTATGCCAGGATGTACAAACTGTTAATGATAATAATAACATCATATTATAACAATCCAATTTTATAATTAGAATATACAATTAATGTTGAAATATTTTATATTATAATATAATTAAAGATGTCATTTTATTATTATATTATATTATTTAGGTGTATTTTTAAATACTTATTTTTTAAATTTATTACTTATAAGTTTACATTAAAATAGTTTATATTTTTTAAAGTACACAAAATAGTGCATGTTTGTTGAAATTTCAGTTAGAGACGTAAGCTTGAACATTTTCATGCCGATAATTATTCAAAATTTAGAAATTTAGATTTTTATACATTTTTTAAAAAATATTTCATTATGTAAGGATATAATACTGGTCATACTGTTTATAATGTTCTATGAAAGTGTAAATAATTTACTCCTAATGTTTCACTATTCTTGATCAATGGTCGTACATTTATTCCTGGAGTAATTATTTTAAAGTTGCTTAAATTTAATGACATATAGTATTAAAATTTAGTTTAAAATATCTGTACTTCTATTAATAAATAACTAAAAGTATTTAATTATTAAGTATATAATAATAAAGTATTTAATAATAATAAAAGTATACTCACTTAATAATTTTAAAAATTGTATTATTTAATAAGTATGATATTTGTAATATATTACACTTATACATAAACTATAGTAAATCCACTAAAATTACATAATTTGAGACACAAAAAAGGGTGTCTTTTACAATAAATACTAGCTCTTCTGATGAACGAAATACCTATATGTAAGAACTTAATACGTGCTCGTATTTTAGTATGACTGTCAAATTATTATATTTATCCCATTTAAACCATATTTATTTAGCTTTTGACTATGATATGACAATTAATGAAAATGTATAATATTTTATTTATATATATAATCTTATTAGTCATTTACAGTAACTTAAAAAGATGATTGTTATAGTACATTGTACTTGATAATAATTATTAATATTATTCTCAGTGAAGACAGGTTTAAGGCAGGGAGACACTCTGTCTCCTACATTATTTATTTTAGCTCTAGATTTAGTAACGAGAGAAATATTTAAGGATACCACGGGGCTATGTATAGCAGAAGGATGTCAAATCACGTTAGCAGCATACGCGGACGACATAATAATTATAGGAGAAACCAAAAAAGATGTAATACGGATGGCTGAAAAGCTAATAAGTAATGGTAAATATATTGGATTACAAGTCAACGAACAAAACACAAAATAATTAATAATATCTCGACAATATCATAGACAGGATTCGCTAGTAGTTACTAGAAGGTAGTAAGACTACCTTCGAAAGGGTATCAAACTATAAATACCTTGGAGTAGATATTAATTAACAAGCAAATAGCCACGAAGAAATCTACAGAAGAATAACGGCGGGAAATAAATGTTTTTTTTTGCGTTTATAAGGCCTATGGTGCTGTGTTCTTGTGAAGCGTGGGTATCAGACGAAAAAAAACTGTTAGTATTCGAAAGAAAAATCTTACGTAAAATATTTGAGTCCAAAAAAAATGAGGAAGAGAATACGTATGAACGAAGAACAAACGCAGAGTTGGTAGCATTATTCAATGAACCAAACATAGTGGCAACCCTTAAAAGCAGACGGATAAGCTGGGCAGGTCACGTATGGAGAGCGGAGAGCCAAACAATACATGAAACCACAGTGGAAGTCACACAAGAAACGATCGAGGGGACGACCAAGACAAGACTCTAACCGAGTTAGAGAAGACGTCGAGCTCATGGGAATAAGAGACGGAAAACAAATGGCTAAAGACAGGGAGATTTGGAGAGGAAGTGGCGATGGACCTATAAGGCCTGGAATAAGCCAATAAATAAATAAAATTGGTAAAAATAAAAAAAACCGATTAAAGAAGATGAACTTGAAAATCTTCTTTTGGTATCCTTTCCAAACGAATATCTTCCTAAAAATATGGTAAATCTGTTCTTTATGCCCGCATAGAGAACTTTATCAAATTAAGATTCAATCGTATAAGCATAAAATAATTTTTGGGAGAACTTGCTGGGCGTACCTTTTAAAGTACGCTAAACCAAATTGTATCCCGTTTATACGGTGTTCCAATCATTAATAACAAAGGAGTTATAGCAAAACCAAAAAAACGAAGTGGGGGGATTTAGTACGTTATACACCGATGTATTCTCTACCCATCAATGGTATCTCGAGAACTCTACGACTTAAAATATTTAATGCATTAATATTTTAAATATCCGACCGAGGAAGTCCACTGAGTTTGAACATATTCACTTTTATATAGGGTGGGTCAGTGGGTTCTGACGAATTTTAATTGAAGTTTATTAGTCAAGTATTAGAAAAAAGTAATGAAACAAATTGTATTTCTTTTTTCTTTTTTTTTAAATTAATATTGTTATTACAATTAAATCTTAACTTTTAAAAATTACACGTAGCCGCCTTCGTTTCGTGTACAGTCGGCTATCCGTTTTTTCATACCGTCCGTAAATCTCTGTATCATACGCACATCGATGGCTGTAATTTCCCGTCTAATGTTTTGTCTTTTAGCTCTAATAGTTTAGTGTATGTAGCTTGTTAGTGAACACTTTAGATTTCAAAAATCCCCACGAAAATAAATCGGGTGGCGTTAAATTAGGAGAACGTGGTGGCCAAACGGTGAAAAACCACACCATACAGTTACTTTCGCAGAAGGTTAGGTTGTTCCAAAGGCCAAAAAGGATATAGTTTTGTTTGTTAGCCATATCACATAAATGAAAATATGCTTCATTTGACATAATAAAATTAGACAAAAATTCATGATTTTCGTGTAACAATTGCTGAAATATGTTACAAAATTTAATTCTCGTATCAAAAACGCGTTAATTCACGGGCCGCGTGTCCATGATTACTGACAAAGTAAAACTAAACATCATGAATTTTAATCTGGCGACAAACTAGTTTATCTTATCTACTTTAATACATAATTATAGCACTCTTTAAATCGTCAAAGCCCACTGCCCCTACCTGTAGATATAATATATTATATATATATTTATATATATTCGTTAATAGTTAATACCTACTTATATGTTTTACAGTTTTATTTAGCGTTAGATGATGCTATGCCCGCATTTTCTGTCTCCATCCATCTAATTGGCAATATAGCAAAATTATACAACGCGAAATTGAAATTATGGCATTTTGGTTAGATTTAGAGCTTAAACACCTATTATCAAATTTAACGAGAAGAATAATTTCGAGTGAACGTCGTGGGCTTTTTGTAAAATATTGTTAGAAAAAAAAGTTACGGCATTTTTAGTTTTTGATATATTTAAATAGCTTTAACTTTTTCGTCAGACGATATTTTACAAAATGCCCATGAGGTTCACTCGAAAATATTCCTCGCTTTAAATTTTGAAATAGGTGTTTATACTCTACATTTATCCTAAACGGCAAAATTTCAATTCTGTGTAGTGTGATTTTGCTATATTATCTGTTAGATAGACAGACAACAAATGCGAGTGTAACATTATCTTAATGCTTGACATCATATTGTTATAATATTATTTAAACCTAATTAATATTTTTCCATTTTCTTGAGTAAGTTTATAAATAATAAATAATACATAAATACATACGGGGTGATTTTTACCTCCCGGTGAAAATTTTACTAGGGGAGTATTAATCATATTAGACTGGGCGATTATTGACTCGGGCGATTAATACCCCCCCCCCCCACCGGGAGGTATACATTTGGTGGGTATAATTTTCCCGCGACACCATGTGTATACTAACAGAATCGTACTGCCGGTGGTATTATTTTACGGGAGTACGATTTTCCTACCACACCGGCACTTACTTCCATGGCTCATATTGTATAATATATATCAGCAGCTGTGTAGTATACTTACTTTTGACAGAAAATGTTAAAATTACAGTGTATCCACTCGTAGATTAAATTAATTTTTTTTAAATATTATTATTTCATAATACTCATCACTATTATCCACTGACGTGTCATCACATTTACTAATGTTACTCATTGAATCGTGACAAATAAAAATTTTCTATTATAACGATTTGAAATAATCACAAAAAAAAAAAAGCTTCAGCTTCTGGGAGGGAAATCATACATGTGCACCTCTCGCCCCCCGTAAACACACCACTGGATAAAATATTTTTTTATTTTATTATTTTATTTATTCGTGCAGAAAAAGAAAAAAGAAAAAGAAACGTTTGATAATAATGACTACTTATATAATATATAATGTAGTTTTTGCTATATTATATATAATTTTAAATTAATTATATATCATATAATATATAATAAGATAACAATAATACAATAATACAATAAATATACAATAATACACGTATCTACGAATTAATTTTTTTTTTTTTAAATATTAAAATATTAATTTCATCTAAACGCGTTTTGTTCATTATAAAATGATTAGAACGCGTTATGGCTTTCTATAATACATCACAACGAAATAAAAACATTTTTCGGTGTTTGGTGAAAATGTAATACTTAGCCACAACGCGCTGTGAGCATGTTTTTCGCTCAATGAGTGAATTCGGTCTTGGAGTGTATTGTATATAACGATGACGCTAGGTATATGCTAACATAATTTTGTAGCAAAATAGTATTTTCGTATTTCAAATGCTACTAAGTGTACAATAAACATTAAGTCATAAATTATACACCGTTTAAAAGATGAATACTTTTTCGATGTGAGTTGTAATTGTATTTTCAAAATAATGTTTTATTTTTAGATTTTATAGAATTGAATGTTTATTAAATACGTATTTTTAATAGGCTATATTTTTTTGTTAATACAATTTTTAATAATCGGCTTCCAACAAAACATAGTTTAACTTTTAAACTGTTGTAAAATTTGGTTTTTACATTATTTTAAAGTTACATGGAAATAAACATGTTTTAAAACAAATTTATTTCTTGATTTCACAACAATAAAAAATTATTTAGAAATTGCCTATACTATCCACACAGCATTTTTCAATAATAATCATTGTATAACTATTAGAATTTGATTAGAATACAAATATATAAATTTTAATGTTTATTAAATTTTGTTTTAAAATATTTCAGTTTTTATATTTAAAACGAAATATTTAATAAACATTTATTTACAAATATTTATTAAATATCCTAGTAAATATATTTATTTAATACTCTTAAATGTTAAATTATTATTTTTTCTTAATTTAAAACTATAAAATTGAATTCCAAATTATATAATTCAATATTAAATAAATATGAAGAAATAATTTAAATAATAGACCTATTTGATATTATGAATTATAATTTTATTAAAATAATTCAATTTTTATTTCAAATCATTTCTCGTTGACCGAAACTTATTTTGAGTTTCGGCTGTTTGAAATACAATATATTAATTATAATATCTTCCAAAGATGCGTAATCAAAATTAAATTTAAATTTTAGGGAAGGGGAGTTATAGAATCAGATAATTTAACAAATTAACTTGAATTAATGATGTATGTATATTACTTCATGTTTATAATAATTATTTTTTTGTCTACTTGAAATCCGACGTTAATTTCTTTTAAAAATAAGTAGGTACCTATATTGTTTTATATTAGTATTGGCCGTCAAATGTTCCATTTAGATTAATATAGGCAATTTAAACATACAATATATAAACTATATGAACTTGTATAGTAAAATTCTCACGTGATACCGACCTAATGTGTAAAAATATGTCATATGTGCACAATGATACAATATAGGTATTATTACATAATTTAATAATTATTCGAATAACTGAACATCTAAATAATAATATAATAAAATATTAATAATAATAATAATAATAATAAATAAAAATGCTTTTTTAGAACTCAAATAAACGGCCGGTATTTTTTTCCTTCAAAGTCTCTACTCCCTACTACCAGTAGTTTGGAGAGTCATTTAGGACTTCAATAACATTTATAATGTGTACCTACCTACCTATATAATATTATACTTACACATTGTTACAAATATCCGATAATCCATAATATACACATTCATTGTGTCAAATGCGTTTGTCTGTCTTTGGTGCTTAGGAAGGCAGGTTCGAACCCAAGGTTAGGAAAATAAATTTGTTGCAAAATTTGCAGCGTGTGCTATCCGCCAATGGACCTATTCATAAAAATATGAAAATGATAGTTTGAACGTTTTTTTTTTAAATAGTTAATAAATGTTAATTTTTAATATTGCATGAATAAATGTTTTTAGTTCAAAATATATTTGTGGAATATTTGTGAAATATTATAAAATTTATATGAAATAAAACACAAATGTTTAATAAATATTAGATTTAAAATTGGAGTATTTAGTGAATATTTAATAAATATATAATTGCTGTGTGGGCAAATTCCTTAAAAATCGGGTGTACAACATCCTCTTACATAATAATAATAATAATAACAATAATATTAAGAATTCATGGGAACAAATCATCTATGTGAAAAAAGTCAAATCTTTAATAAACACTAAAAACTAAATTATAAATTAACTATCATTCCTATAGTAATAAAAATACACTAGGTATGTACAGGTAAATTTCGCAAATGAAATTTGTATTGTTAAAACAAAATTCTTATAAAATGAATAGTGCATAATTTATTAATATAAAGGATATTAATGTTTTATACAAGAAAATGTCACATAGGAGGTTTTTAATATTATTTTAAAGTTTTTTTTTTTTTTTGAATGTCACATAGGAGATTTTTATGATTTCAATTGTTTTCTAAATAAATAGATATAGGTACTAGTTATATTTTAATCACATAGAAGGTTCTGTATTTTATATTCATTTTCATTAATCATAAACGAAAGATAGCACATTGGATATTTATTTATAGTAAGTACACCTTTTTTTTCTGATTCCAGAGATATCAAAACCTCAATATGTCAAATTGTGTACATTGGAGGTTTGTTCCCGTCAACGAACATATATAATTTATAATATTTTAATTATTATTTTAACATAATTTAATGTATGAATATAATTTAAATTCGTATTTAGCCACGTAATGCGTTTTCTTTTATACTTTAGGATAACATAATATGTTACGCGAATGACATTCGGCGTATATACGCACAGTACATATTATACGTTTTGTAACTAGAAAATTAATGAGATGAAATTTTCAATAAACCTCGAAAACATTCTTATTACTTAAAGTAGGTACGACTAATTATATATTATGCACGTTATATAATAAATTATATAATACAATACTATTTACTGCAGTAAGCTTATAATATATTCATTAGAGTGCTATATCTGAATTTTTCGACAACTTTCATTTATAATCATTACCCTCGAGTTTTAAACTATAATGTAATATTATATGAGCTAATTAATACCTATAGCTAAAAAATAATAGAGTTCCAACAAAATTCTATTATTATATTTATTAATTATTTAATTAATATTTAATAATATTATTTAAAACATTTTAATAATATTATTAATATTTATTATTATACATACATTATAACATTATAATAATATTATACATTATTATAACATTGGTAAAATAATTAGATGTATAATGTGAAGTGAACTGAAAAATAGTCCTATCGTAGTTAAGTTATCTATATAACTTTTAAAAGGAATTTTGATTCTGAATAAAGTTTAGTATAATATCAATAAAAAAAACCACGATAACATAATTTGTTATTTTTTCATTTATAAATATTTTTCGTTATCTAACGTAGTTTTAACTTAAATAATAACTGGGAATATCGAATTATCATATATATCTGTATAAAATGATGAAAAAATCGTGCCATTTTTTCTTGCCTATTCTCCGAGGTGGGATGAAAAAATATGTTTTCGAAAACACTACCCGACCGTTATCTCTCGACTTTTCCCGCACGTAGTCTTATCTCGCCAAACTTCCAAAATAAGCATTTACGACCTTTTCCAACGTATTTCAACGTTATGGATGTCAGATTCGTGTTTCTCAGACGTTTTTATGCCCGATCAAAACTTTTTTTTATCTTTGAACCATCACCGACTGACCGAAACGATCGTTTCAAATATGTGTATAGAATTGCACGTTAAGATAGAGTCTCGTCGAGTCATTGATGACTGGTTTCTAGCCCACTATTTCATCATTGTCAAATCACACTACGTTGGCATACAGAACGTCGATTTTTATTGACTATATTGTCATACACGTATACGGCAGTGATAAAAACTGGGGAAGGGGTCATTTATATTTCATATATACACTTCAATTTTAGGTTTCTAAATATAAGTTTAGACATCTTATATAAAAGTACCCGATTTTTTTGACTTTTTGTTTTGAAAATGTACTAATTGTAGAGTGGACGAAAGCCCGTATCGTATTAAAAATAAATAAATACTATCTACCAATAAAAATGTTAAATATTTTTGTGGGTTTAATTACAATAGAATATTTTACATTATTATTTAAAATCTTAACCAATTTTAGCATTACATTATATATATATATACATCATTGAATGATTTTTTCGTTATTTTAATTTTATAATCATTGTTATGAATTTAGATATTTTACTAAATACACATCATATATTATATGTTATTATAAATTATTTGATATGAAATCTTTATAGGAAAAAGGTTATATAATTATTATAGTGTGTTCGTATAGATATATAAGTAATAAAGAAATATTATTTTGATAAATAATAACATCAGTAACATTTACAATAAAAATGTATACTGTCTTTTTCTTGTTTTTCTCTGGCAAATCTTTTGAATTTTTATTTACTTAATTATAAAAAAATTATATCATGGATAACAGTTTAATAGAAAAAAAAGAAAATATTTTATTTAATTTAAATTAGTTATGCTAAGACAAATGCATTGCAATATTATAACTTATTATTTATTTTCTCTACTAACACAAAGAAGATAACAAATCTTCTCAACGAATTTTATGATTGAAGTATGATTCAAAATAAGAAAATTTCACTTTTTATATAGATATAGTTAATATAAGAATTGAGTTAGGCTACATTTATATTTACATTTTTAAATTATCAAAATATTGATGGTCAATTAAAAATTATATACAATTCAAAAACTTATGTATAGCGTTATCACAGTTATCATTGATACATTTTATAATAAAAAAGAATTATATATAATATATATCATGATGATAATAATTATAGAATCAGGTACATGCAAAATGAGGAATTCATACGGTGATTATTTTAAAACAAAGAGATTATTTATAATTAATTAGAATCAATAGGTGTTTTATTCGAATTTTTTTAAATGGTATGTATAACAATTCTTCAAATAAATAACTTCCATCTGTTTTTATTTATTAAATATTTTTGTAAACCATAACATTTCGTTTTTAGTGAAGTCTGAAACTATTCTAGAAAAGTTTCATTTGATTATCAAATAATTAACTATTATAAATTATAACGTGCCTTATATTAATTCCTTGTAAATAATTTCCTTTATGTGGAAGGAACGGAAAAATAATTATGCGTAAATTGAAATAAAATGTATAATCCAGATAATGAATTACCAAAAACTATTTTTGTAGAATTAAATTCATTTGAATAGGTACTTATAGTACTAAAAATAATTGTTTTTTTAGATTCATATCACGTATTAGTTATATTTAAATAAATTAAATAAGTTAAAAGTTAGTTATCTCCATAATAGTATAAACAATGTACAAGAAAACAATTATACGGTTGAAAGTTATGTATAGAATTTATTACCAGTTATCAAATATACTATATTTTGATACATCGTAAACACTTTATCAAAATAATACAATGATTATCACTAAATACAAATATTTATAGGTAAATCAAAAAATACATTTTAAATATTATTTTGTTAATTTGACAGTAAATTTACACTTGATAAAAAAAAAGGAAATTAAGCTGGGGAAGCATTTACCTTATTAGGCAAGATGCTTTTGTTATATGTATTGTATTTGAAATCAATAATAAATAATTGCATTCGAAAATCTATTTTCTGAGCATAGTTGGAGTGTTGGCATAACTACCAATTATATATTCAAATTAGTATGTTTTTAATAATATAAAACCCCCATATTTTTAATGGTCGTGTAATGCCATTATTGACTATTCAATTCATTTTAATCGTGTTATTGTCATTTTGAAGTGTTCAGTCTTATTGACATTTGATGATTTAACAATAGGCATCAAAAATATTAAATTCGGATTTTTTAAATTACTATTAATTAATAATATGTAATACCTATTACATGTAATATCGTGAGATAAGTGATTTGCAGATTTCCGAACAGAAAGTAACACATAATTTTAAATGCATTTTTATAGTAACGCATTATTTTTTAACTTAAAAAGTAGGTAAGTCATTTAATTACATATTTGAATAATAAACATTTAATATTTATATTAATAAAAATAAAAATATTAATAATTAAAAGAATTTAACGAGTAATTGGAATTTTATTACTTTTAAAAATAGAATGGAAATAAATACGTTTTATGTTTGGATGAAGCATATTATGTAATGTTATTTTGCATGTAAATGTATATTTTAGTTTCTTTTATACTTTTATGTCATATTTTTTATTCTTCGAACTTATTGTTGCATATTTCATGAATTTAAAATTTTCAAAAGATTCAAGGTTACATAGACAGTTTTTTTTTTTGTGAAATCCCATGCAACCTTGCCAAATGTACCTATCAAGAATAAAAGTGATTCAATAATAATGTAACATTGTAATGCATTATAGTATTGCACAAAAAATCTAATTAATAAAAAACTATTGAATTTAATTAAAAAAACTTGTTGAAATTTAATTTTAGTGCATATATGAATGCTTTTATATTTTGTAGTTATTTAGAGCTACAGCCTACAAGTATTCTAGTCAATAAATTATATAAGAAATTTCAAAATCTATAATTTTCCTAGTGTCTTATAACTGTTTTTAAAAATTGTATTCAATAGAAATAATAGTTGTATATTATATACATATATATAAAATAGTTATACATATACTTTGTGAATGTTACAAGTTTTTAAACCCATTCCCCCGAAATTTGAATACATTTTATACTTGAATAATGAATTTTATAAAACAATTATTTTAAATGGCTATATTATAAAAGTATTTTTTAAATAGACATTTAGTTAAAAAATAAACATCATTATAACAATTTTTAAATCACCAGCTTCCTCGCTCTACTCAGAATCTAAAAAGTATATAATTTCCTTACAACAATAATAATTACATTATCCTCCCAACAGTAAAGCTAATTATACATAAATAACGACGTTATATTGTTAAATTATTTATTATGTATAACAATAGATATTTAAAAAAAAAATACAAATATAGACAACAATAATAATTATTGTTAATTGAACAAAATGTTTGTCGGTTATATAACGACGTTAATTTTTAGATTGAATTTATATTTTTATCAATAATACAAAGATACACCCATTTTCACTATTTTTATTTTTATGAAAATAATAAAAATAACGGTTAATAGTTAAATGTATGAGCATTAATTACCTATATAATATTATTCATATATAAATTATATATAAAATATCTACATAAAATGTTAAATATAACCGATGAAAAAAATTATAATTAACAATATAATGGTAAGGAATAAGTGTTTTACCAGAAATAAGTAGGTAACTAGTTGCCGTAATACATACTTATGAATGCGATATTTGTTATTTTTCAATATTTTTGTTATTAAAAATGTACTAAACTTAATAGCGAACGCTCAGTAAATTTTTTGTTGGAAGAATTATAAATACATTTAATATAAATACTTATCGTACATATAAAATAAATTAGTGTTTTATACTTTTAGATATTAATTAAGAATACATTTTTTTCTTCAATTAGACAATAATTGATTTAATTTGCAAAAACGGATTATCTCTAATTACGTTTGTTGCTCATTCTTTGATCACACTTTATATTTGTGTCCCAAATCCATTTTTTGTCTTCGTTGTTAATATTTGTCGAAAAATTATTTATATCTTAAATATCAAATCTGCTATCATAAGTATTAAACATCATTTCAATTTCATGAAATATATAAACAATATCATCATATCTCAGAAATTAGTCGTTTTTCCTATTCAATTCACCAGTGACAAATGTTTTAAAACGCGAAATTTTTGGGAGCCAAATACGCAAAATATATATTATATTACATTTTGGAATCTACGCTGACAGTAAACGACAAAAACTATTAAAGTAATTTGTACTTACAAATAATAATTTGCGTCCAGTGTTTTAAAACTCAATATTTTGCCGTCCACAATTCCGGGTTCTGTGATAATAATCGGTATGAAATATGATCTAACCTTCCACTAATTATAATTATTAACGAATTGTAAAATTATAATTTAAAATGTATGACGTCTCTCAAACACTCGGTTCCTTTTCGCAAGCGTCATGTGACAGACCCGTATCGTACAGAAGGGTCGCCAGCCACGAGACCTTGTGACCGGAGAACCGTGGATTTTTATGTATGAAAATAATTTGGATTAGGTAAAACAAATAAAAAAAAACTATAGTTTTTAAGGGGAGTGGATATGTTTTATTTTCGTTATACTTGTGGAAAAAGCTGAACTGGCGTAAGATTCCAACGGAATAAAATTAAAACAAAAACAAATGGTTGACGAGAGCATAAATCACAATTATAATTATATAAAAACCAAAATAAAACCTCATGGAGGCCGTCGGATCTAGTAGTATATCAAACGGACAATTACAAATAATAATAAATATACTTGAAATAAAGGTTAGGTACAAAATAGGAACTATATAGTCGGTATGTACCGGTCGAGGCATAATATTATATAAAAAAATATATATTTATCACGGGTTACGCTGTGGCTCGACAACCGTCCTTTGGATATCGCCGACGCTAGGAGATTCCCATCACCTGGGGCACGACTATATAATCTGCTCCATAACGATCGTCAGATACACTGTGAAGAAAAATGCTCGTAAAAAAAAAATCAGAGAAAACCTAAACGGAAAAACAAAATATCACTTTCGTACGGTGCTCGATCGGCGGTTGGGGACCGAGAGCGACTCGGTGGCACGACGGAGACCAAAGTCGGTTGTCAAACCAAACTTAAAACCGAGGTCACAAGTTCATGGTAAAACGTGATAGTACTATACTATATAGTACTATCACGATAGTATACTCTATCACTATCACCATGGTGTTCACACCAATTTCACCATAGACGTACGTAATAGTTTCACTATCATAATATGGTATTGTAATTGGTTTTTTGTTTGCAAATAAAATTATATATGTTGAAGCTTTTTATTTATTTTATGAGTTTAAAATATAACTTTAAAATTAAAGCTTATATTCAGTATTGCTTTTAGCCAAAGGCAAGGGAACCTTTGGTACACTTACAAAAATGTTTAAATATTAAAAGTATTTGTATTCTTTTTGATTTTAAATATAATTTACACACATAATAATAGTAATGACTAATGAGAAATAGTATTATAATTTAAAAAATAAAATATAAAAATATGAAAGCATAAAAAAATAAAACAAAATGAATAATGTGATAGTATATGATTGTGTGACAGTTTGGGTCACACAATGAGAGGTATACATGATAGTTATTTTACTATCGCAATTTCTACTATAAACTATCATGCATGCTTGATAGATGATAATAGAAATTGCGATAGTGTGATATTACTATATCCTACTGTTCACATGGTGATAGTTTTTGTACACTATCACGACAGCAGCTGTCACGCAAGCAGCTATCGTGTTTTACTATCACCGTGTGACCAATGCTTTAGAGTCGGCGCCTAACCGTACGAGAACATCGGAGTAAGTCGTACCAAATATATTAATATTTGGATGGGCACTAAAAATAAAACCAGGGCACCCTATTCGTTTTAACCGTCACAAATGTTTAATAAGCCATCAGGTTAATTTACAGGTGTTTCAAGTAATTAAAATATTTTCTAACGATATATCAATTTTAGTATATTGACTGGAATAAAAACTAGTTATTCTTTATTTGGTTCTAACACTCTTGAACGTTATTTTAACCGATAATTACTCTTCAATTTTGTTTATTGATATTTTAAAATAAAACTCATTATACATTTAATTATTTTAGATTATCTCTATTATAGAAATTAACTCCTATTGGTTTTTATGAATGAACAAATTACGATTTTTTAAGTTAAATTAAATCAGATTTTAACTTATAGCTTTAACTAGTTAAAACTATAGTTTAGATATAAGTTAATAATTTTAATTAAATATAAACTCTTAACTATATATAAAAATGTTCCAATATACTTATAACTAGTTTATTTTATTTTTAACTATGGCCATTTTTGCCGTTTTCCCAATTCACTGTTCTCTGTGTGATCTAAATAAAAGCTACTCAAGAGTGTATGCCCTTTCATTACTCAAGTATTCTCTATATTATTATACGTTTATTACTTAGCATTATAATTTGAATCCAAAAGATTATCAGGTTACCCAGGCGCATTTCCTCTAAAAAAAAAAATCTTTTTAATTCCTTATTTCATAGGACTGACTATTTTATAAATAACTCATTCTGCCGCTCTATGAATACTTAGATTTAAAAAATATCAATTAGACTTTTATTAATTAAATATTGTCCATAATTCAGAATAATTACTCTTTGTAGGGACACAAATTTTACTGAATTATTGTACAAGACAGTGACTGGTTGGTAACGTTATATTTTTAAATAATCTATTAAAAAAATTGTATTACTACCAAAATGTTATAAATAGGTATGGCTATATGAGTTAATATTTCAAAACGAAAATTGTATTATTTGAAAAAATAACTATCGCTGACAAAATATTTGTAGACGGTAGTATAATAATTATTGTTTGCTCTACAAATGGTACTTAAAATTTACTGATTCCAATAGCTAGAATAATAGTCAAAAACGTTATTAAGCACTTGCTTTTTAATACAGAAAAATATTAAAAAACTTATGAAGAGATTTTTCCTTGTAAACAACACGATTTATCACGTCGTTTTTTTTTTTTACTTAGAATCTTATTTTTTGTACCTGTTTAGATTGAAGTTATTTTACACTTCGTATCAATTCGTTTGTTTGTTTTCATGTAGAAATGTGTTGTTATAGCATTTGTTTTCGTGAAAGTTCTAAACGGTTAATGAACACTATTTTTTTATTTTTTTTTTTGCATAATATGTAGATAATTATCATATAAAATAATGGTATAGAAAATTTGACCCATGTAATTTAGTCGTCAGTGAAATAGGTATATAAAATATTATATGAACGATAATCTATCAATTCAATTTGTCATCGTATTAATTCGCATTTCCCCAATATATAATTAAATTTGTGGAAATTTCGAATAATACCTATCCACCGATGACAATATAAATCGTATATACGTATTTATCCAACAAATTTGTATTCTATATAGGCAGAATAATAAATGATTAACCGGTAAAATTCACGCACAATTCACGAGGATTAGACGTTGTATTATACAATAACCGAGTCAAAGGAAACAATCGTGCTATTACCTATTACCTATTTATCTTGCCTGAATTTGGCGGTACACTGCAAAACACAATGAACCGGGAACTATTGTACAATGACCGGTTACCCAACAACTTTGACCGTAACATAGTTGACATTATATATTCGCTAAAATAATAATTAATTTAGCCAAAAGTCAAAGTTTAAACACCACTGCAGAGCCGACATGAAATCGCGGACAAACGATCGTTATTAATATAGTTTAAAACATCTAAACGGTAGAATATGGTATTTGCAGTAGTCGAAATCGTTTTGATTTTTCAGGTTGTCGAAGTAAAAACATACCAATTTTTTTTCAAACATGAATCAAAAACTACATTATATACGAGTACTTAGTACGCGTAGCCATGTAGGTGTATAATGTAGTTGTTACAAAATATATTTTTTTAAACAACTATAGCCACATGTAAGTATAAAAATAGCAACAAAAAGACAATTTTGTTTTTAAATTAGATACAGAATATAATATATACTTCTATAATGTAAAATATCTCAAACACTGTTATAGTATTATTTATTTTCTAGGAATTAGGATCTAATACAAAATTTTAATGTTGTAGATAAAAGTAAAAATTAAGGATTGAGATAAAAATTAGTAAAACTATTTAAACCAAATGTAATATTTTTATTATTTTAAAAGCTTTTTTTTTAAAAAAAAGACGGATACACTTATTGTTTTGAGCTAAAAATATTAATATAAATAAAACTTTTAATTTCAAAACTATAATAGTCAACTTTACTTAACCATTGAGTAATCTATCCATTGAGTCGGTGAAGTAATGAATAAATTAAAAAAACTTTATGTATACAAAAACACGATCCTGTTATAAATTGTATTGCTGAACGAGGTGTAAAATAAATTAAAAACTATAATTATAAAATAACTAATCACGAATCTCAATAAGAATAGGTACTTGCTACAAGTTTTTAGTAATAACTGAAAAAAATTAATTCTGACCCCGAAAAAGAGATACTTATATTATAATATTTGGAGTATCATTTCTTTTTCTAAATGACGTATTATATATTAAATTGTAAAAAGTAATGTAATTATCAATTAAGATTTAAGTTCACTCTTTGTATTATATTTTATCTCAATTATTTTTAGATCATACTATTTTTTAATCACAAGTATTTTAAAAATAATTATATTTATATAAAAAATTATGTAAGAAATTAATTACCATAAGCATAACTTTCTATAATTACTATGTTTATTGTATTTTTTTTTTCTATATTTTTAATTGATTATATTAATAAATAATTATTTGAAGGACGTTCTATTATTACAAATCCTCAGTGATTTTATAAAATGTGTTAGAAGGAACTAATTTATTTATGTGTTTTTGTGGTTTTATTTGAAAAAAAAAGCAATTTACAAAACAGATGATTGTGTGGATGTAACAAATATATAGACATGATATTTAACAGATATAAATAAAGTTTTGGATAACGTTCTTATCATGGTTTCTTTGCGACTAGATACCAGTTTACATCTTATTTTGGTCATACATTGAGTTCGTGGTTTTTTCGGATGTTCCCCGAGGAGGGCACCTATCACCCATATTATTCAATATTTTAATAAATTCTTTTGAACTGTCATATTCAGATATTTACTGATGATATTTAATTATTTCTATGTAAAAAATATAAATAGGACTGTGCTAAGTTACAAAAAATATTAGGATCATTAGGTGTTCTAATAATTTTCCAGTAATTGATTTTGATTTAGCAATTTACAATTGTAAAAAAATTCAATAGAATAAGCTTAGAATTAAAATAAGTTTACTTTGTTAGAACTAATAGCTTGTTAAGGTTGATGATTTAGGATTCATATACAATATGATAGATTATAATGAATTATTCTTTGCGGGGCCTATGTTGATTATATAACAAGTAAAGCTTTATAAGTACTTGGTTTTATTATTGTCTTATTTCTTATTTCTAAAGAACTTTGATGGATGGCACTGAGGATAATGAGTGACCTTTGCCACTCATATTGCCCTATATTTTGTTTTTTTCTTATGTACACGTATACACATATGTATTTTCAGAAAAATCATCCGTAAGCGATACTATGTTTACTACATGATACTATGTACATTATTTCTCGTTAGTTGGATTCTAGTGGAATATGGATCTGTAGTATGGTCCCATATACAGTTCACGGTAAATTAGGAATGGAACGTGTTAAATAAAATAAAATATATATAAAAGGTATGTTCAAAAAGTATGCAACAACCAACGTATTTGTAATAATATATAATAATGTGATATAATTTTTAACACTACGTATACCTATAATAATTAAAAAATATGATTATAATTTTATGTTTGAGATCTGTATATAGATGTAGATATGTGTATGTTATAAATCATTATTGACACACATAAATACGAGTAAATATTTGAAAACTATAAAAGGCCAGAGAAAAATAATCAAAATGTTAATGTTTAATGGAACACATCGAAATATATTATATATTATTATATATAGTATGACAAAAATGGTATCATAATTTATTTACAACGAATCATTGAAATATGTTATACGAGTTTACGGAAAAACGGATTAGTATGTAGGTTTTCCTGTGTATACTAATTTTTCAATCACAAAATTGTTTTTAAACAAACAGTATTCAAATATGAAAAAGGTCTTAATTTTTTATTTTTTTTCTATAATTATTCAAAAAGAGAAATCGATTGTATTAAAATATGATGTTTGGTTACACGTAACTAGGTATATATTATACTACTGTATATTGTATATTAATTAATTATACAATATACATAGGTATATACATTATATAACTTTAACTAAATATATTTGCTAATTTAATTTCAACACAATATATTAGATTTAACTTTTAACTAGGTACAAAAAATTGGGTGAAATAGTTAAAATTTGAAAACACATTATTATAAGAGTTGTAATTATTAGAATTTTCAATATTTGGATAACACATTTTTACAAGCACTTTACCCCTGCAATCTAATACTAAACACATTTAAATTTTGTCGAGTTTTTGAAACGAGTTTATTCGGAAGTGTATTTTGAATTATAATAAATATATTTAATTCGATTAAATGTCTACCTTAATACAATTATTTTCGAAAATAGATAAAACAGTCAGTTTTAAATTTAATATAATCATTTTATTTTAGAATACTAACATTACAGATTAGTAAACAGTTCATATAAAGTATAAATTATAAATAAATTTTAATGATTAAGTTACATTTTAGGTTTCTATAAATAAGTTTATATACCTATTTAAAGTACCCTTGTGATCGTATTTTCGTCCTTTCGTTCATTTATCTGTCGTCTGTCCTTAATTACTATTGTACACAGTTACGATTTTTGATTTGATTTCAATGGAAATAGATAATATGCATTTTGTATTATAATAGTTTTAGTTTTTTGTTTAAAATATGTTTAGAAACCAGGAATTTCTTTCTGAACATGTTTATGACATACTTAATAATATAAACAATATTAAATATAGCTAATAATTAAAAGATAAATAGAAATAAACATTAATTTTTTTGCTTTAGTTTTGGGATATTGTTTCATAGGAAGTATTCAGATTTAACAAATTTAATTTTCGATAACATATATAATATTACAAAAACGAGATCATAAAATATTTTTTAAATCATTCTAAATTTGTCTAAAAATAGTTATATGGTTGGAAATCAAAGTTTTTTTTTAGATTATGATGTATTGCACAGTGATACACAACAAGTCAAGAAATTAGTAAATTAATGAAGACAATTGCATTTAAAAATATCGAGATGATCTAAAAGAGTTGAATTTTGTCATTTAGTTTGACTGGATATTTATTATTCGTTAATTAAGTAAATACTATCAGTAGGTACTCTATATATAACATGCTGTCTAAAGTTGCAACTTATATTTAAAAACTTAAAGTGGAAGAAAAAGACTGACGCAAATTTTGAAAATACAAGTATAATCTATGATAAAAATAATATTAATTTAATAAAATATTTATTTTTGGTGTTTGAAAATTACTCGAATACATTTAAAAAGTAAATAATAACTAGTATTTTAAATATTATATAAAGAAATTGTGTATTTAAATGGAACTTTGAATAGGGTTTTAAGTACATATGTATTATTATTGCATTATTAATTAATTTGTTTTAATAATATTTTCCAAATACTTTTAAATTATATTTTATACTTGATATAATATACGGCTTTATATGTACACTAAACAAAGGTTCACGTGAAACAAAATAAACATCAAAGTATTCCAATTATATTTTCAGGGCGAGACCTGGGGCGTAGACCTAGTTGGTCCTTTCTCTAAGAGTTCTAACAGTGTCCTTAAATATACGTATTACAATATAAATTAATTAATACATTTAAATTAATTATACAACTCCATTAACGTGATATAGACTCGTTTAATGATGTTACACATTTATAATACATAGTCTAGTAATGAAAATGTAGATATATAATAGTAGACTTTATAAAAATAATATAAGATTATTAACGAATTTAATACTATGTTGTGAAACTATAATATTAGTATGTATGAAATTAATAAATAAAATGGAAATATGATAAAATGGATACCAGTATTATTTTTTTTTTGCGGGGGATAAAGAGAAAAACTTTTGTTTAGTTTTTCAAAAAAGAGAACACTATACTTAATATTCAAATGGAGTATATCGTCCAATTTGGATTTAATAAAAAAGATAAGTAATTTGTAGTTCATGAAATTTTACTTTAGATTATAATGTTTAGAAAACGAGTATATTAATAATGATTAGTGCTCGGAACTTAATGCCCTTAAAAAGTACTAAATATGCATGCATTTATGCACTTAAAAAAGTACAAATATGCTCTAAAAATATGCAAAAAATTTTTTTTTTTTACATACATATTTATATAAATACAAACATTTTATAAAACTATAAATATGTAGTTCTGAGTAAATATTCTTAGGATAAGTTAATGTATTTTATTAAATTTATAAATAAATTGAAATTACAAAAATTGAAAAATGATAAAAAAAATATCTATATAAGTGAATTTTTATATTTAAATTTTCCTAGGTACTTTATTTTTAAAATAATTTTAAAAATTAAAATTTTTTTTCTTTTTTTTTAATGATTCAATTAAATTACATATTATCTGCAAAGCATAAATAATAAAAATTAGAAAAATCGCTAAGTAGAGGTACCTACATAATTAAAAATAATTTTAATTAAATTACGTAAGGTATAGTTTTGTTCTTAGTGTCTTATCTTCAAAATGTTTGCATTAAATCACTAAACATTGTTTAATGTTTTCAAAATTTAAAGATCGCCGATTATCCGTTATAAATGTTTTGATATTTTGAAAAACGGCGTTCAACGTCTGTGGAAGTAATCGTTACATATTTAAAGTAGGTTTTAAAATATCGTGACCGGCTATATCATCTGGAAGACCCTATAAATCCTAAAAATACGATATATGTATATTGTATTTTTAAATTGTATTACCATTAATCTTTAAATATGCTCTTAAAACTAAAAAATCACCAAATATGCACTATAAACTTTTGATATGTTTTTCATAGTGTCTTGAAATTAAGTTCTAACTTACTTAGCAATAAATCTAATAGCCATAAAAGAAAACATGCAAATGCAACAACTTCCGAGCCCTAATAATGATTATAGTTTTAGCATGAAATAATTTTTTATTTTCATAAATATAGTTGGAAATTCTAGAAAATTTTAAATAAAAATTAATTAAACTTTATTGAACAGTTTAATAGATCTTATCATAACTAGATATATTTCTATTTTGTCATTTTATTATATTTTTTAAATTAGATAATATTATTTTCATACTGATCGGAAAGTTACTCTAGTCAAAATCTATTATTAAAATGTATTATGATATTTATCTTACTAGATAAAATTTTCTTTTATATATATATATATTAATATTATATAATATATATTATTAATTATTATATTTATTTATGTATACAATGAATTTATTGAATTTTAATTTTTACAATATAAAATAATAGTAAGCCAATTTAGTCCTAAATGTTTAATCAGTTGGTGTTTACCTATATCTAGAATTTGAATAAATATAACTATTTAATATTATTGTTATTATTAATATTGTATTAATTTTTTCTCTGATTGGTTTATGTTATCACATACGTAAAAATGTATAATGTGAATTATAATTTGTATTATAAAATAGTGTAAAATATCACTTTACTAATATTGATATTATTAAAATTAAATTTTTATTTATCTGATCTACGATATGATATATCTTAATAAAAGTTGGTTGCTATATAAATCTGTTTATATACCTCCTATATACACATTATACAAATTTAGTTAAAATTACTTGAATCCGTATCTAGGACTGTTATCTTAATTTTCATCTAGATAACAATTTTATTTTATTTAAACATAAATTTTAAAAATTAAAAATTAAAACCCAAGAAACAGTGATCCGTGGAGAATGATTTTCGGGGTTCTGCAATTTAATTTGTGGCTAGGGACTATGCGTGTATTCAACCCGTAACCCTTAAGACGAATCTCATATAAGTCTAATGACTATGAACACGGGAAGACCAAAAAGGTCTATAACCCATATACATAATATATGACATAAATGCATATGCAATTATAAAATATGACAAAAACGTTTCAAAATAGTAATAATAATAATATATTGTTATATTAACGTCTGTACGGTAATCACGATTATTAAATACATATATGGTTATTTATGTTTTTATTTATTAACTATATATTTTATCTTCAATGTTCCCGCAATGATAATATTTAAAAAATGCACAGCTCGATATTAAAGAATAAAAATAGTGTTTCCAATAAAAAAAATTAATACATTTTTAGATTTTTTTTTAGGGCTTTAAAATCCAAAACCAAACATAATAAGAAATAAGTTATTTATTATTTTGTCCGTTCGCAGGTGGAGCGCATCGTGTCGCTGGCCGTACCCATACTGTTCGGCATCATTGTAGTGGTCGGGTTGCTGGGCAACCTGCTGGTGGTGATCGTGGTGATGGCCAACCAACAGATGCGCAGCACCACCAACTTATTGATCATCAACCTGGCGCTCGCTGACTTGCTGTTCATCGTGTTCTGCGTGCCGTTTACCGCAGTCGACTACATGTTACCCTATTGGCCGTTCGGTGACGTCTGGTGCAAGATGGTCCAATACCTGATCGTGGTGACCGCGTACGCCAGTGTCTACACGCTGGTGCTCATGTCGCTGGATCGATTTCTGGCCGTCGTCCACCCAATAGCGTCCATATACGTGCGTACCGAGCGGAATGCGTCGTCTGCCATTATGGTCACTTGGGTGCTGATCGTCCTACTCGCCCTACCCGTTCTCGCCAGACACGGCGAAGTCACGTACACCTTCTCCAGCACCGAGCACACAGCGTGCATATTCCTGGACAGGGATCCGAAAATCAGACCGGACGGTTACAACAAGCCCGCATACCAGGTAAGTGATCAAATTACAAAACAATTATGACTATCATTCGTATAGTATCTTAAAACAGGACCCGGAACCGGTTTTGAATAAGTCGCTCATATAACCAACACGGTGTTTCCCATTTTCATTTTGTGTAGTTATAAAATGTTAACCGGGCCCCGTTGTGAAATATAAAAATGATCATATTACATGCAATGTCAATTCCGGTAATATTTTTAGACCACGACCAAGACCGAGAATAATATAATATAATATGTACAAAATTATATCATACTATAGTATTGCTGCATACTGGGAATTATAGACTATAATTCTATTATAGCCGACGTTGGGAATATAGGAATTTGTTTTAAATACTAATTATACAAATTATTTAATTCAAGACTCTGAATAACACTGCTAGAATTTATAAAATAGAATAGAAGTTCTCGTGTCGATCTGGTAGTCATGACAACCGGAGCGTCGCCCGAACGTTGTGAATCCAGTGAATTGCTGTGACGGCGATCGTTGGTGTCACAAACGGTGATGCGTCAACGATAATTATCACCATAAAGCTTGAGTCATCGGATCACCATAGACCAAATAATAAACAATATCTATAATCATACAGGATATATTAAAACTATAAGCAATATATGCGTATTTTTACACGGTTTAAATATACCTGCAGACCATATACTCGTACATTTCATAAAAGCATGCATTATAAATACAATACATGCGTTTATAAAAACGTAAACATAGTAAACGAACGTATTTGTCCAATAATTATAGTGTGTAATTACGATGTTTAAATAAAGATCATTTATTCTTTTCTAAAGAAAATTTAATCGTGTGAAAGTGGACTCTAAAGAAGGAGATTCTATGTCAGCTCCCGCTAGAGTGAAGTCTGTCTCGTGTGATGATGCCAATAATTTTCTCAATCATTTATGATTTGATGATCACATATTTGGCATACATAGGAGGCAATACATTTGAATGTAACATTTGTTTAAGATGACAATAGCTATTGACCAGACACTATAAGTATGAGAGAAACCATTTTCACATTATATCTGTGAAAAATTATTCACTACCAAAAGAAATTCGAATACACATATACGTATTCATTACTGGAGAGAAACCGTCAAAAAGATATGTTAAAAATCATACATAAAAATCGATTTTAATTCACACAAGCATTTTCACCTGGGACAGTAACAGTTTGAACCTAACGTTTGTCAGAAAGAATTATTAGATAACATAAATTTGATGAAAAATTTGTTGACTGAAACGGAAGAAAAGTCGTTTGAATAATATCGGGTTAGTTCAAAATTATTCTCAATCAATAGCAATTGGTTTACACATGTATTGCTACTGAGGAAAATCTATTTGAATATCAGAAATCATACTAGACTGTTTTAATGCACATAAGTGTATTCATATTGTTGTGATGTCGAATAAGATCGACACTAAGTTTTGGGAGGCCCTGGGCAAAAATCGATTTCGAGGAATGGAAATAAGTAAAAAAAAAGGTCATTCACTATTCATGTGAGATTCTAGATATGTGTCCTCGTCATCCACCCATTCCGCCAGCACCGAATTTAAATTTATCAGATCTGTAAGAAATCATTCTCATTTAGAAGCAATGTAATAATACTTATAATATATTCAACTAGTTGAATGTCATGTTATGTTCTTCTAATTATTTTGGGTTAAAGCATATGTCAAGAGTAAATACATTGAAGCAGAATGACATTTTCCGTGTTGTAAATATTAACGATTGCTTAATTATAATTTCATTAGACCAAAACCAGTTCCAAGTTTTAACTTCTGTTCTCCCTATACCAACCACCAACCATTATTATGTGTTACGTAATAATCGACAGATAGGAATTGTTTTCTAATGGGTATTAACTTATTAAAGTTTGAAACTAATTTAATAGTTAGTTTAATAATTGCAAAATTATGTTAATTATTAACAACGTACATTATTTTTGATATAAGCTTCTAATTTAATATGTTCCATTAGTTATATAGTCGATAAGCTTACTTAAAACTAATTGTGCACAATATAGTTCTAAAATTAGGAGTATAATATAAATATATTAAGTTATAATAAATTTAATTTGAATACATATAAATTAAGTTTAAATTTAAAAATTGAAATTTTCATATTTTTTTTTAGATCGGTACATTTACTGATTGAAAAATATATTGATAACTATATTTAAATAAATAAGTACACGGTAATTCAAATTTTTTAGATCTAAATTCTTCTTTATTAACGACCCTATGAAATTTAAAAATTGATTTTTAATTAATTTAGTTAGTTATCTTAGAAAAAAACATCATTTTATTTAATTTTATAACTTACTTTATCTATATATTAATATATTATTGAAGTTGAAAAATATCTCGTCCGATTAACTCATCCAAACATGCGTAGATATGTAATTACTTTATAAAGATATAGAGCAGAACGACGTCTCACCAGCGAAGATTTATGGAAAAGTATAGAAATTGCCGAAATAAATAGATGATTCATTGTTTGATACTATTACGAAATTGTGTTATTTACGACTGTGCAGAATCGCATGTCGTTCACTGTTCAATTTTCGTCAAGTATACACTATGTTATAATGTACGCTTGTTTCTCGACAGTTAATTTTCACATATGAAGATACATATACAGAGTTACATAAATCAAATGGAATTCTTTGTATATAAGTTATTATTTCCAATTAATTACTAGGATTTATCGAACCCGATTTATACGTCAGGAAATAAATATATACTGCGACCAGTTGTATCGCGCGTTATATGCATATATTTGTTATATTTTTACACGAACGATCATTTTGTAATTTTGTACATATTTTATATCAATAAATTCTGGATCTTGAAATAAAAGGGTTCAAGTTAAGAAGTTCAAAATATTTAAACAAAATATTATGGATATTTTATGTTTTCTGAGTCGGCATTTTTTTTTTTTTTAATATATAGGTAGTTAATATTTTTCAAAAACTCGATCATTAATTTAATTAGTGAATTCGTTGCTTCACAAAGTTGAATACTATAAAATATAAGTTTATAATTAAAATGTATAAACAGGGTTGTTATTAATAATAAATTGTTAACCTTGAACGATATTCTTTTTTTTTACAATGAACTGAAAATTGTTTTATTAAATTTGCAGAAAATTGTAACACCTAGTCAATAATAAAAATTGCACAAGAATTATTTTAGATATTCGACTTTTATTGAAATTCCACAAAAAAACTTCTCACAATATTTAATTTTTCACGCTCAACAATTTTAACAAAAAATTGTTTTTTTTGTCCGTCCTATAGTTAAATTTTCTGAAACTCTTCAAAGGTGTATTAAAACTAGTTTTTAAATTTGTTAAATTAACCGTTATAATTTTTTATTTGTCATTTCTATTGCATATATCGTAATTGATAAATATTTTCAGTTGGCTTGATATAACTTTATCATACAATTGTGAGATCAGAACAATAATCGGTTCTAACTAGGTGTTTTATATTTTTGTACTTTATAATATGGATTTAGAACATTTTGATTGTTACATGTCACTAATGCAATATTGATATGAATAAATTCATTCCAAAATTTCAAAGTGTAGTCCATAAAAACTTCAATAATGGAATATAGAATGGTGAATTTAAATCGTTTGTCATTTGGAGCCTTTTAGGTCAGGGCGCATACAATCAATATAAGTCTGAATAGGTACATATTATAGCTGATATAAAATATATATATATATTTTTTTTTTTTTTGTGTTGACTAATTGTAAAGATTTTTATCAACATTACTGTTAAGAAACAAAACAATTTAAGGTGGACATCTTTACATAATGCTAATGGATGATTTTTTTCAGTACATTATAATATAATTTTCGTAGAAGTAATTTTTGTGAAACCCATATAAATAAGAGCCTGATCAACTAAATAATGTTCTTTGATTTTATATTATCATTAATGTCGATTAATATTATGACATGTTATGAGAAACACGATTTTTGATCTAAATAAATCTTATGTTATATATTATATTTATGTTGTTATACATTTTGGCCACAATTGTATTACAATAAAGGTTCTGTAGATAATATACATATTAATTGCAAATACATACAACATATTATATTAATTAATTTTTCCTTGACGGATCGTGAAGTGAATAGGTTCCAATTAAATTATAACTGCGAAGTATTATAATTTATTTTTCGGCTAGGTGATTTAGGGTTTGTCTTCCAACGGAGACATAGGAAATGAAAAATTTCAAAACTAAATATAGTGTATACATACTTTTAATATAACGACATCAGGAATCAGGAATGTCTACCTCATATTCACCATCCCAGAGTAGATTGCAAATAGTTTAAAGTGACAAAATATATTAAACCGTTATTATTATTATATTATTATTTTTAAATCTAATTAATAAAATCCAATTTTATTACTATTTATTATGATAGACATAAAATATTAATATTGAATTTTTTTTTTTTTTAAATCTGATAAAAATGTTTTTTCTATATTGTTAATATATATGTTATAAAGTTTTAAAATTGGGTAAATGACTGATATTTTATTTCAATTTGTTATTTAAAAAATCCTCTGTTGTATTTATAATATTTTTATAATTATTTGGGAAATATATTCTTATTTATCTTGATAAAAATTATTGATATAAAATTTTATATTTAGTAGGATAGATATTGTTTTATTCTTAAGTTTGATTTTCAATATTCACACAGAGTATGATAATGTTTTTGACGGTGTTAATATTACAACAAAAAATTATTTCTCATATAAAAAAAAATTTTATAAAGTTCTCTAAAATTTTATAAAATTAACCAAAAACACGATAAAAATTACATAAAAGAAGCAACAAAAAAAATAAAAAAACGTATATTTTAAATAACTAAACTATGAAAGGAATATTAGTAACAATGAGTAGAGTATATGGAAAAATTTAATATAAATGCAATTAAACTTAGTTATTTACTGTTAATTGCATACTAAATAGCACTGCATACTGCATTTTCGCGTTGTTTTAATTTATTCAGTAAATGACTACGTGATACCAAGACCCCGCTCTATTTTAGTGTTATCAATACACTGAATAATCGCATTGGTGTTGATTATTTGTGATACCTAACTAATTCGTGTGTAATAGTACTTCAAATTGAGCGGATTTGATGTTGCGACACTACATTTTTAATGAAAAATATCACGGTAAAGTAAGAATTTGCTGGTTGCGCTTAATTTAATTTTTATTGTTGTTACCTAATTATATAATGATTTTCTCATTTTTTTTTTTTTTTTGTATTTTTCGAGATTATAAGAGTTATTGTTTTATGTTATTCTGGATAAATTTGTTTTTCTAATAGGTTTTGATTAAATGAAACAGTACAAGATGTTTATATTAGTCATATAGAAGGTTAAAAATTCCAAAAATGAAATTGCGACATGAATTTCCACTGGCGTGCACTAACATTATAATTAATGATACGTGCACCTTAGGGTTAATTGCATATCTCCAGTTTATGATTTTTTAACGAAATACTATACAATATACATAATCCGCGTAAAATACCAGGTGTAACTCCTTGAAATTGCAACTTTTTTTTAAGACAAACTAATAATTGTTAAATACCTTTTGAGTGCGAAACCTTAGATTTGTAACTCCGTTTGAGTACGACACCTTGCAAGTGCAACTTTATTGAGTATATCACCTTATTAGAAGAATTACTTTTAAGTAAAATGTATACACCTTGGCTTATGTTTTTTTATCGGAATCCATAATAGTCGGTGACCGAAGGTGCTGAGAATTAATATTGTTAATTAATTAATTTTAAAAAAAGGTGCACTTCGCTCTTCAGGTGTCAGTAGGGGTGGATGCACTTCGCTAATGGGCAGGATACTTTTAGTGGATGTATTGCATTTGAAAGCAATGATAAATCATTGCATTCAATAAAAAGATTCTGAGCGTAGTTTCGGTGTAGTATACATAATTCTTAATATTAATTATATTATCATATAGCATAGAACTACGAAAGCAAATTTGGTTCGCGCCTTTAAAAAAAAAAATTTTTTATTTCCAACTTCATTGGTGCAAAGTTACTATGGGCATGAGCGAAACGCAAAATAAATAAAATAAAATAAATATCATTTTAAAACCACTAGCTTCCTCGCTACGCTCAGAATCTAAAATACTCTTTTTCCGTCGATTTTTTTTAATTTAGTTAAATTAGTGCACGACTAACATTATATCAGGTCTTAAAATCTCATTTTACCAACTATTTGGACTTAAATACCTCAAAATTGATTATTTTGTGGGAAAAATTTAAATGACAATAAAATGAAATCGTGACTTCGGATTTTCAAGATGTTTTTGAATTTAGTTGGAGTAAATTATATTTAATGTTGTGTAAAATTTTCATTTTAAAAAACCCAAAATTACGCTTTTTAGGACTTAGAAACCTCGAAATCTAAAATATCTATAAATTACCCAAACTTGCAAAAAAATTAATCAACATAAATATATTACTAAATTAAATATACGATGTAAATTTCAAGATTTTCAAGTAATTATTTTCGAAATTATGAAAAAATTAAAAATCTCGATTTGATGAAATCATATATTTGCCGTTTTTACCTCATTTTTTGTAGTTTTTTCTTACGCATTAAAAAACTGTTGAGAAAATCGAAAAATGACTTCTTTAAAGTACCAACTAGATAAAATTTACTATGTTAGTTTGTAAAGATTGGAGCACTTTTTCTGATAGGAAATTTATTAACAGAGAAAATAAATAAACATCATTATACGACCACTAGTTCCCTCGCTACGCTCAGAATCTAAAATACGAGTATTCTGACTACAGCAGAAACAGGCGTTCGCCATCCATAAGATAGTAGTTTTACACCCCTAAAATATTTCCAATGAATAGATTGACAAAGTAATCAGAAAATTGATTGAATTTGGTATTATCGAATTTTTATAAGAACTAGATCCTTGCTTAGCTCGACTCTAAACCAAGTCTAACTGTTTTTACACAACTTCAAAATTACACATCAATATAAATTCAAAAATAATCTTAAAAATATCACAAATATCTGATGCATTTAAATGCATTTACTGTTGAACATAATATATATATATATATATCGGTACGAAACATAAATGTATAATAAAATATAATAGATATTTACTATGCACATATTAAGTCAGTAGATATTGGATTTATCGTTCTCGAGTTTTATATAATCATTGTTGCTAGGTCGATATGTTTTAAAATCTAATTAAACATTGTTATACCTATAATAAAATTTTGTCCTAATATATCATTATCAATTTAATTACAATTGTAAAATACTACAGAAGTCTAACAATTTCAAATGTCTAACTGTAAGACATAAAAACTATAGTATAGGTAAATACTCTGTGAATCAGTCAGTCGGACCTACCCTTTTCGGGGTTTACATGATACAATACGTAATTCAAATGAACTGAGGGAAAAAAAGATAATAAAATCTATTAAATATTAAAGGTATCGGGATTATAACGATAAGTTCACAAACCACATATATCGGATAAATTAAATGTATAACCATGATTCTTATTTGAACTCTAAATTTTCAGTGTCAAATTAACATTTAAATTGATATATACATGTTACACACGTGTAGTATGATACAGTCTACACTCTTATGCCGGGTTCACACTATTGCAATTTCTTGCAATAGACTTGCTTGCAATATATATCATGCAAGAATATGCATAGTAATACGCAAGTGCATGTTCACATATATGCTTGTATATGTGTAATCTTGTATGTATTTAAATATTGTTTCAAAAGTGATCTGATCGCGAGTAGAAGTGCTGTTTTTTTTAATTTTGAAATATTTTTAATTTTTACGAGACTGTTAAATGGATCCAACAAAAAAAGGAGTACTTATT
>JAIPRL010002077.1:51800-66908 GCA_025469235.1 Pemphigus obesinymphae | reverse complement strand
ATTTAAAAGAAGGTAAAATTTACATTCGGTTGAAATGTTTTTTTTTTTTTTTTTTTTTTTCCATTAACTATGAACTCTAGAAGCGGGATAGTGTAGGTATAGTGGTCGAGTCCTTCAACTGGGTGTTAGACATTTTATACATTATACACGCCCCCGGGAAAATTTCCCAAAATACATACAACTCCTAGTAAATATTCACGATAAATGGCCTACATATTATTGGAAATCATTGTTTTAAAAATTATACCTAACTAATTTTCATGCGATTAGTATATATTATATTTCTAATATATATATATATATATTAGGCATAACGCATATTGGTATGTTGTGATATTACTTACTGGTTCACGTCCGTCAAACTGCAGTATTGTTGTCTTCGATTTATCTACGGTTGTCGTGTACGTTATGAGGACGCCGTGAAGAACAATCGTAGTGAACATAAATAACGTAATAATAAACGCGTACAGTAAACAACGTAACTTTCGATTTTTCGCGTTCTTATTTTTAAATATTCTTACGAAAATATTCATTTTCAATGATTATCGTGGTACCTCCTATTTTAGGTATACAATGTCCACTTATAGACATATAGACATATATATATATATCCGTATGAAAACGACAATGGGCATTATATATATAGGTACCTCCTATTCGGTATATATATATATATATATACGTATAGTCTGGACGATCACACATTTTATGCGAAATAAATTGTATATTTGGTATTTTTTTTTTTTTTTTTTTTTTTTTATCATTACATAAACTCATTAATATACCTATATGTAGTTATGATGTGTTTTTCGAAATTAAAAACAATATTATTTTTGATGTTTTACCTGTAGCTTTTAGAGTTAATAAAACAAAAAAATAAAAATAAAAATAAAAATGCGCGCGTACCCTATATATATTTCACAGGGCATATGATTATAAATAATATCGTTAATATAATATTTATATTGGTTATTACGGTGTACCCAACTCATATTTTACCTATAACTCGTACACAAAACCATTTCGTTGATATATTAATTATATTCATAGAGGTATTATACACATATACGGATATGTCAATGCATACAATGTTTAGACAACTGTTTTGAACGTATGGTCTGCGCAGAGGAGTGGGAAGTGTATATATGTATACAACGCGTCGCGCACGAATATTTTTTATTTTCATAATGAATATTATTATTAATATAGTTTACGGTTTGCACTGAGTACCTATCATTTTCACTTACTTGTATTACTGTATTATTATTGTTTTGTTTTAGGTATTTTAATGTTCTAAGCATATAGAGGTAACTATATAGGTATTATTATTTAATATATATATATATATGTATGTATATATTAAATAATGAAATTGCTTCAACGGCAAAATAACAAAACGTATTATTGATTTAACAGTATCTTTTATCGACGTGTCTTGGGCAAAAAATTGTCCGATTGAATACAGATATACATTTGAATTAACGAATATTTCGCGAATTCAATTATAAATATATTTTGTGTTCATTTCTTTCTTTCATCTTCGTAGAACAAACGCCCATTTGTTAGGTAATCAAAATAGTCAATTAAAACAGAATATTTTTTCAATTTAATAACGCATTTCATCATGATAATAAATTCTGCATTCATTTTACGAATTACATTTATTAAATCATGACTTATCTATAATATTTTGTGAAATTTACAAAATGAATTTATTATTGTAAACACATTTTTTATTCGTTTAACAATATATACATTGAAATAATAAAAATTGCATTATTTCAACAAATGTTCGTTTGTTGAAATTTTATTATTGCATATTGTTAATTCTAACAACGATATTTGGTTCAGTGGACATATACTTAAAACCCTCCGTAATCGATCAATGCTCGCGTCTACGAAACGATATTTACACTCAAATACAAGTGTTTTGTAGTAGGTACCTACATATTATATATATATTATATTATAATATATTATGTAGGTTCATATTTACCTATGTGCACTCGTTAGAGTACTCGGAGAAATTTTGAGAACTACCTATATCCCAAATTATTTCGCCTGGTAAACTCTCCTAGGTCCACTTTATATAGTTTTACTCGAACGATATTTTGTGAACCCTACCGAGTACACTCCACGCATAATATGTAATTATAGAAAATGTATTTTTCCAGTTATGTGTAAATTTAATAATAATAATAATTATACGCTATATTTTAACATTGTTCATTGTTGTAAGAATTTTTCACCAAATTTTCGGTTTTCAAAAGTAAATTGAAAATTAAACGTAACGTTCTTTATTGTAGACCCGAAATAACCCGGGAGAATTCCTGTATATATTGTAATATTATATTCAAATGTTTTAAGTCTTATCAATTTTTAGCTCTGTGTGTGTTATATTTTATGCAGTACTTTTATTTAGGTTGACGATTGAACTCGAGTGGTATGCGTAGAAATAGTATGCAAATCGTATTAATTGGTATGTGTATAATATATATATATAGATTATTGATTATCAATTTTGTCGAATAAAAACATTTATGAAAAATTCCAATACAGTCCAATTCGTATCAGTTATAATTAATATATTTTTGTGTATATAATATATATACCTACTTACAGTATAAAACATATTCCAAAAACGTGTTTTATCTGTTTAATTCATTTTTGTTTTGACAAATATTTCAATTTATTTTACATTCAGTTTATAAGGTATTTTTTTCTTCACTGTTCACGATAGATTTTAAAATAATTATGAGTAGGTACGTAAAACTAGAAAAAAAAAGTTTAGTTAATGAAATAAATAAACATATAAATATTTTTTAATTAAATTAATTTTTTTTAGTTTAATTAGGTTAAAAGGTATATTGTTTATGTATAAATATAAATATTATGCACTTGTTAAAATGAATTTAAAAGTTTATAAGGTCATCTACCATGGTCAAATAATATTTCCATTAATTATCATTTTAGAGTAAAAATAGTTTTTTCATTGACTCTTTCAAAACCCTTCAATGCATGATTTTTTATTTTTTCTAAAATAAATATTTTCTAATTATTCATAAAATCAGGATTAGAGGAATAATGCTGGAAAAATAAAATAAAATGTTGTCAAGTTTGTAAAGCTCATTAAGTTAGTAAGAAAATCGCATTCCTAATGATTGATATATTATTATACCTAGTTAAATTATTATATTTAATTATACTTTAAAAATAAAGAATTTTATGAATTTTCAAGACATGTGATCTTATCTGCAATATAGGTAATATAGACGGCCGATTGATTTTGAAATCACTTTTAGTTCAAGTTTCAACTCTATAACAATTTGTAAATAATTACAATAAACTTAAAATTAATAATTAATGTTTAAATTTGTATTTATTAAATACAATTTCAAGTATATATTCTTACGTAACAATGCAATTAATTTAATGATTATTGTGTTTTTTAGTGCTATAGTTTCACTGTTTTACATATTATAATAAATATTAACATATAGATATTTGTTTTCATATTTATTTTTGACTTTCACAATATAATTTTTACATTTTCATTATTGTATATTTTATAGCATTATACTAAATTACCTTTTGTCGAATATTCAGAATAATAAATATTCGGAATGCAATCAGTCAAAAAAAACATTTTTTTTTATTAAGGTTCATGTTTATGCATAATTTGACAACAATAATGTGTATAGCATTGACACATATACTTTAGAATAATAATATATAGTCTTGTTGTATTATAATATATATAGTTACCTATATTGTATAAAAATTTCTACAAAATAAATAAGTAGAATGTCAATTATTTCAATACATTTTTGGTTTAGTAATTTATGTATTATCGACTATATGTAAAGAATTAATGAACGAACTTACACTATTATATTATTGGCATTAATGAAATTATTAAAAATATAAAATTGGTCCTTGCAATACTGCAGTACACATATTGCAGGCTATCTTGAAAATAATGTAAAACATTTTATTTTATATTACTAAATACCAATAGTTTTATATTCTTATTTTACAATATAAATAAAATAATACAATTGCTGCATTTATACCGATAGAAGTTCCGGTATTCTAGTATACTAATTTACAATAACTGTTTGTAGTATATGTTAGATTCTGAGCGAAGCGAGGCATGATACAATGGTGTGTGTGTTTTTCATGCCTATACTCAAAAATTCTATTAAAAAAGGAGTGTTCAAATTATTACATGCAGCACCATCTTCTAATAATAGGTAAATTGCATCTAGTTGATATTGTAAAGAGGTTATTTTTAGATTTTTTTAATTTTTTCAATAAATGCGTAAGATAAAAACAATCAAAAAATCAAGGAAAAAAGATTTTGTTCAAATCGAATATAAAATAATGGTCATATAATAGTCTTGAAATATTTTGAAAAATATATTTATATACAATATTCACGCGAAAAAATGTCTCAAATTTTTTTCTCAATTTTGAGCTATTTATAGCAATTTTTATTTTCCGTCATAAAAGAGTTCATTTTAGTTATTACCGGCAGAAATACTCATGTCGTATACATCGAACCTTCGCTTCAAATCGTTTTATTGAAATCAATGATTTATCATTGCTTTCAAATTCAATATATCCACCACCAGTATTCTATCTAACGAGCGAAGTGCTTCCACCATCTTTGACGTCAAATGACATTTGCATAAAGTACATGTACAATATTGGTTTATAAACATAAAAACATTTAAGTATATAAATAATATTTTATTAATTAATGAGTTCTATATATTTTATTATAGATATATGTAAATTCTATTTTATATATTTATAAAATTAAAATTTTTTTTTTAAATTTGTAGAAATATCAACGATAAATTTGATATATGTATTAAAATGTTATAAAAATAATAATTTGATACCTATTATTGTTTCACTGAGACATTTATTTTAAATAAGTAATATAAATATATAATATTATCCATACTTCTCATTACCTAGCTGTTTGTTAAATATGAATTATTGTTTTAAAAACAGAATCTGAGCATATCGTTATTGTATAATCTTAGAGTTATTATTATTATTATTATTATTAATAATTTTTCACGAGACGCACCCTGTAATGAGTTGGTCAGCTTCTGCCTAATATGTTGTCAAATTATATATGATTTACATTTTAGTTTTGATTTACTTTTCTATTGTTTATCGTCGTACTTGACATTTTCACTTGGATCAATTTTATAATATATATTTCGGTTAAATGTCATCCGTAATAACGTGTAGGTACTTCAAATAATAGACGATGATGTTGTGCAGTAATAAAGGTCATACATATACTTATATAAACTTTTGCTACTGTCGTTGTACTGTTGAAAATCAAAAGCGATTTTTTAAAATTAAAAATATATATAGGTAGTATTTATTTGTTTATGGTCTATTTATTATGTTTCTTCCGAGCTTGGGTGATACTATTTTAGACTTAGGTACAAGTTCAATTTGGGTTCGGGATTCAAACAGCCGCGCACCACCGCTTCACACCGATGAAATAATATTGACTATAATATTTTTTTGGTTATCAAAACAAAATATCCAACACCATAAAATAATACCGTATTATTTTTATATATTATATATAATAAATATAGGCGTAGGCCCACAATAATATTATAAAATATAAACGCCTAGTTTAATCATTTATACGACACACTGTACATATTTCGTTTTCCAATATCATACAAATAATTACAAATATATCAAATACGACGATTCATTCTCTCGTATATAATAATCATAATTGGGTTTTAATATTAACGGTTTAACATTTAAAACATTTTTCGTCATAAAAAAAGAAAAAAAAAGACAATAAACAAACAATATATTATACTACGTACGTGGAGCACCGTGTTGAAAGTCAGCTTTTTAATATTTAACTTTATAACACTGCGAGCTTATAATAATACAATATGTAGCTAACAAACATACATGCCATTTTGGGCAAAACCAAATAGGCGCAAACAAATGTGGTAGGAGGGGGTGCTGATTATAAAACTCGGAAATTATAAAGTAGCCAGATCCTTTCAACGTCTGATATTATATTTTATACAAGATGATTATCATGTTGTTATTAAGCAAGCACTTAATATGGTAAATGGTGTACGTAGATTTCGAATTTTTATATTTGCGCCTAATATCGTGAATAATCATAAAAAAAAAAAAAAATAAATAATATCACTTCGTTATCTTATCACAGGAGGTATAAAACAATAATTTGTGCAATAATATATATTGATAACAATAAAAATAACCTAGACTTCACAATGTAATATTGTAATAGCTCATAATATATACAAATTTATATACTGTACTTAATAAACAATATTTGAAATATTACTGGGAATAATCGATGCAAAACAAAATATTATATTATATTATACTATATTAGGCATATAATATATAGTCGAAAACGCGGTTAGGCACCTCGATTAAATTAGGTTAATAAGTCTAAATGATTCAGTCGATATTATATGATAATATGCTTACGATACACAATAATATACCTAAAAATAATTTATTAATTATAGCGAACGTCAATAACAATAATATTATTCCGGCGGAAGACAATAATTAGACATATTCTTGACCATCCATTTTGCATAAAACTTTTATAACGCTTTTATGCGATGGATTATTTTAATATATAATTGAATCGTAATCTTAACCGAAGTTACGCTATTGGAGCGTATAATATTATCATTTAGGTACTTACACAAAATAAATGCCGAAAAATATTCGAGACTGTTTTCGATGATAAATTTGTATTTGAGAGAACATTTTATCGCTCGTCGCTGAGGAAGCGGTGTGTTGTCAGTAGCAGGTCCAGAAAATGTGGTGGTGTGGGCGGGGGAGATATGAGAAACATAATAAAATGTTATAGATCTTTCGTCATTAAATTCACAGAGACAAATAATTATAGGATCTGCGTTAATTTTCAATTTTAATTCTGTATAATACATATGGCCGGTGATTGGTTTTGCGAGGCTCTGGATAAAATCGATTTAAAAATGAGGAAATATGCAAAAAAAAAAAAGTCATTCAACATTCGCATAATTTTCCTAAAAATATTTTTCGAGGCCCTAGAAAACGTGAGGCAATAAGTTGTCCTCTTTCACCGGAAATGACAATATATAGTATATTATAATTTATAAGTTAGGTATTCATTATCGATAAACAGTGTTTGATTTGGGGAGGACGCTGGTTTTTTTTTTCAGAAAAAATTTCAACGTACCTTTTTAGATTTTTTTAAATTCGAGTATTTTACAATTATGAAATGGTACTTTATACAGGTATAAATGGTACGTAAATTCGCTTATATTTTTATTATATTATCATTTATTTATTAGGTATTATAGTTCGACGATAATTACTACAAAATATTACGTACAATTTGTTAAATGAAGAGTTTAATGTATAGAGAAGCCCGATTTAAGAATGAAGGATATAAGAAAAGAAATAACAGAGGGATACTGACAATCAAAAAGAATGTGACGAACGTCACAATCAACTTGTTCTGAGTGTATAGCGTGAAAAAAAGGGACGGGATTAAGGGATATTCGGAGGGAGTGAAACGGAGTCGAGAAAATAAATTATATGTCTATAAGCAGATCGACATCTAAAAATGAGGGACCGAGTTTGGTATTGTATAGGTTTATTTATAATTTTATTATAAAATTTCGAATAGTCAACATAGAACGTATTATAGAGTAAGTATTGCTTTTAAAAAGTCGATAAGAAATTTGAGTTTTCAGGAATGTAAAATTTGATTACATTTATTTGCGTTCGCAATCCAATTATTTTTTCTAATTCAAGCGCTGCTGATAAGAATCAGAATTTAGAGGATTTTGCATTTTTTAGTAAGTTTAAGTTTGTTCATGATAATCCTTAGTATATTTTTCAAGGACGGGAAAAGAGAACTTTAATATTAATTAGCTAATGTTCAGTTACCTAATTAGAACATTTTTTTTTAGATAGTTAGAGATAAAAGTTAAATAATTAATAACTTAACTAATTATTATTTTCATTCGTAACAATAGGCGGTAAGTGTTAATCGAAGATAACAACGAATACCTCAAATAACAAGGTTAATTTTTTAAGAGTATTTTTTTTTAAATAATATATTTCTGTACCTACCGGAAAAACTAGTTTTCGAAAATCGACTATTTTTTCAATTAGATAATTTGATAAATTTATTAGATTAGCACAACAAAATGACTATAGTTAATATAATGACTTAAATTTAACCTTTTTTGTTAAAGGTTATTAAGTCTTGATTAAGTTTGATATTTCTATTTTATTATTTTAGGGTAGGTTATCTTATTCGGCAATAGGAAAAAAAAGACAAATTGTTTTAGTTTGAATTTTATACATAATATTATAACAAAATATTTTTATTACATTTTTGTTAATTTCTCATAATTTAATGGGTATAATCACATTATAATTAACGGTATAATTAATAAATAATTTTCAATTATCACAGATAATATTAAAATATGTGTTATGTGTTAATGAATTTTAGAATTAAGATCTTGAAGATTATTATTGACTATAGAATTTGTTTTTCTATATATTTATCTTACTATTATATCTGATTATTGAAATGATTTATTTATTTACTATTTGTGTATTTTTTCATCGTAATTTTGTATTTTTTTTTTTTAATTGTAATTTAATACACTAAAGTATTCCAGATTTTTTAACAGCAATTGCACATGCCATACACTTTTACTAAGATTTTTTTTATTATTAAAAATTTTAAAATCAAGATTATAAAGATTATTATTGACTATAAGCTCGCTATACCATATTATTATGTCTGCGATCGTTGAAAATGATTTATATTTAAAACGACAACAAATACAATGAAAAATACCTAGTTATCATTGTTTTGTTATATTATGCATAAAATCCAAACTAAAACAATTTGTCTTTATTTTTCTAGGGATTTTTTTTCCGTGGCTTTTTTTCCCTAGATTCACCTTATTCTAACCGTGCTCTCTGGACCGGCCACTGACTAATCGGTGATCGTGTGCCTATTCGTGTGCCGGAACAACGCCGCTTCTGTCTGCCGTTCCGTCGTCGTTCCGTAAGTTCTTCCGGCGGCCCCTGCGACGTCTCCGGGCCGCACTCGACATGCGCACGTTCGGCGGCGGCGGCGGAGGGGGCGGCGGCTGGTGCGAACGCTGCCGGGGGACAATTTTCGGATGCTTGACCGGCTGCGGCCCCGCGCCCCCGGCCGGGACGACGGGCATCGGTACCGCGCCGCCGGGTTGCCAAAAGTCAATGGTAGACGGTACCGGTCTGTCGGCGGACGACGGGGTGCCGGGATGGCCTATGCGTCGGCGGCGGCGCCGGTGGCGCCGGCCGGTAATCATGTCCAACGCCGCGGCCGCCGCCGGGGGTAAACGTTATTCGTCGCCGCCGCCGCCGCCGCCGGTGTTGCCATTTCCGCGGCCGGCCGGCTCGGCGGCGCCGGACGTCTCGCCGCCCTCGGCGGACGACTCGATGAACCGCCGCCACGGCATGGCATTGTTGCAGACGCCGGGGCCGCGCCACCAGTCGTTGACGTTCCGGTAGTGTTTCGCCGGGGCGTCGTCGTCGTGCAGCATGGCGCACAGCCGGCAGAAGAACTTGGTGTCGATAAACTCGCCGGTGCCCTTCCACCGGAAGTACTCGTTGTACGCGTCGTCGTCCGCGTCCAACCGGCGCAGGTACTCGGCCAGCCGCTTGGGCGACTCGTAGTCGTCCACGTGCACGTACGACCGCTTGGGCGCGATCCGCTCGTAGTCCTCTCGGCGACCGCCCATTACGACGGGAAGCACGTTGTGTCTGCGCAAAAAAAACAAAAAAAAAAAAAAAAACGAAAAAACCAGTGATAAGTGACATTTTGGCAGTCTTGCAAAGTATTCGAGCGAATATATTTAAATACTTTTAAAGTATTTAGAATACATTTTACATACATTTTAATTCAAAGTGTTTTCAATGCATTTGAAATAGGTACTATATTGTATTTTTTTGTATTAGTATTTTTGTATTTAGTAATAGTATTGTTTATATTTAATTATTTTCAATAAAGTTTTCACTGTTATTATTCACATTATAAACAAAATAAATGCTAAATTTAAATGCATATTTTGAATGACCTTTTTTTTGCTTTCTATACTCTGGCTCGCTAAATTTTAATTTTCTAAAAATTGGCCCTCTAATAACTTTCAGTTGCCCATCCCTGTTATATTCCGTTGGTATTTTTTTACTGAAATTACAAATACTTTTATTTAAATACTTCTGAATATAATTTCTTACAATAAGTTTTAGTTCTAATACATTTCATACGATCGAAATTAATTTTCAAGTATGTCGTCTGTGCTGTGTAATCTTAAATTCACTTTATCATTTAATTCGATATTATTTTACAGTGTGATGGGTCGACAGACGGAGTTACAGAGATTTATATAATATAATAATAATATACAAACATATAATATAAAAAATTATATCAAATAAGATTAATTTTTGTAATAATTTTAATATTTATTATATTATTACATCGAATAATTGTAAATGTATAGTTTAGTGATAGAGAGATAGAGACAGAGAGAGACCTGTAAAAAAATATAATTTAAATAATACGACTGTTTTGAAAATAAATGTAAGCTGTAAAGCCATACAAATGTACAAAAGTATTTGTATTTAAATACATGCCAAGTGTATGTGTTTGTTCTTAAATACTTTTTTAAAAGAGTATTTGAAGTACGTCTTAAATGCTTTCTATGTCAGCGTATTTGTATCTCTATTTAAATATAATTTCAAAAGTATTTTTTACAACAAGACTGCATTTTAGCGACAATTTATATTCTGCTTTCGTTATAAATAAACGCTTAGGAGAAAAAACTATCGAAAATCGGATAAAAGTGCGTTCAATGGTTATTTTCTCGTAATTTCGTAAATAAAGGTTCTCGAGTGTAGTACATATAATGTACTTTACATTTTTTATTGTTTTTTTTGATCGTAGGAAGAAGTTTTATATATGGTATTACAACTAGTTCAACTCACAATTATTGTTTCATCATAAAAAAAAAATAATTTCTTTAAAATTATTAATATCTATATTCACTAGTATTATATATAGGTATCCGACGAGCAAAGTGCTTCCACCTCTATTGACTAAAATCATATTTTATAGTAATAAAAATTAATGTATTTAAAAGGAAATACATTTTTTAAAACTTTATGAATGTCTTACCATATTATGATGATCAAAAATCGAAATTATTTTGTAATTATATATACGTATATAAAACAAAACAAAAATGTAATTTTCTCAATGATTGAATTTTTGTAATATTACTGCATTTGCCACTCATAATGTGGACAGAATTAATGTATATATAATTATAGTATATTAGGTATACATACAATAACATTAAGAGCGTTGAATTTGTTGTATTTTTACGATAATTTAACTTAAAATTCTGATAAGATCTGATTTTAATTCTATATACAGTTAGGTTCAACCTAGTAAGGTAGAGTTAAGGTTAAGGTGAGCTAAGTAGCTCAACCCAATTTATGATGATACTAACGTACAGGTTACCCCATCAAATACAACTATAATGACGATTTTCGTGCATTTTAGATTCAATTAAATTCATTAAATCAAATGATATCGAAATTCATTTAAACAATTAAAGAATAATGGAATTCCGTCTTTTCCTCCCCCGTTAAAATTACGCATGATGTTCGAAACGTTTTTGGTCAAAAACAATTAAAGTTACGTCTGTTCTTTGAGAAATGTAGTCATGGTGATGTAATGCTAAAATAAACAAACGTGAATAAAGCGCGTATATCTAATACAATTCTCTAATAACGCGCCTACAAATGTTTTCAGATCATTAATTATCAACGGTATATATATATATAGTTTATATATTATACACTTTATACAATCTACACTATGTTATATAGCCAAACACACCGAATATAATATGCATTATGATGTGTAAAGAAAACCAAAAGTACTACTATAAATTTGACCCAAATCACGACATTGGTTTACCGCGCTTACGAGTGCGCCATAAGTTTACTGTTCATTTCCGACTGCAGTTGTAAATCCGTACTGAATCACGAGGAATATTTTTATCCCTTATAAATTATAGTTAAGGCGTATTGTGGGACCTGGGACCATGTCATCGTAGACCTCTCGAATACCGTTGATCGTTGTTATAAATGGCGAGTAAATTAAGCGTGCGAGCCCAAAGAACGTTTCGCTCTGCTTACCGTGTTAATAGTGTAATTTTTAATTTTATCGTTATGTAAAAACATCACTTAACCCAAAATATATTATGGCAAGCTTACAAAAAAAAAAAAAAAAAAAACAAACATTGCCGTCAAAAGCTCAGCAGCGCGTAGTAATGAATTTACCTTTATCGATTTTATGTCTCATTTAACGAAGAGCGTTCGTAATGGACTCTTCGAACCCATTCGCGCGCAAATTCGCGTTAGTTAAAATTATTTTCAATGTAATGTTACCAACCCGGGGCATCATTCGGGGGGGGGGGGGGTGTGTGTGTTGATTAATTTTTTTTGTCGAGTCTCTCCGTGTTTGCCTGTTGTCCGGTGACAATAATCGGGTTAGGTTAGGACAATAAAATGTTTACACTAACAGTTAAAAACCCGAAATGACGTCCCTGCAACGTGAATACGCCTATATTAATAAAAACGATTGAATTTTCGTCAACTCACTGAAGCCCGTTGACGAAAAACTTTTCCGTCGCGTAATCCATACAATTCGAGTTCTCGAAAGCCAAATAGAATTTGTAATCCTGATCTAGCATTTGAAAACATTTGTCCGACCGGGGACACTTTAAATGGCCGCACACGCCGTACACGTCTACTGATATGTATTTGGCCAACTCCCTGGCGTATTGCAATCTACCGTTTTTAGCACCGCAGTTCGACACGAACCATGCCACCTGTTTGGTCTTGTTGAAAGCGTAATTCCGATCCAGCCGTTTCACTTGAGTCGTCGACGGGTCGTAATACGCCCATCGTTCGTACGGCGTGACAATGTCGCTGTCGTGCCGGTACGTGGCCGTCCAGTTGAACACGTCGTTGTAAGTGATGAGTTCCGTGTGGTACGGCGATTCGAGAAAATACAGAATCCACACCTAAGACAATACGGTACGTTTCTGATGTTTATTTATTCGTTATAGCTGCTCAAAGTTCGATAAACTCGAAATACGAAAACAAATGGAGTATTTAAGTACTTGCGTGTCCTGTGATGGTTCAAATTTAAATTTTCACAATAAATACGAGCAGACAACAGATGGCTGATGTGACCACAGATTAAACGAAACCAGATTGTGCGCTCAATGTTTATCGGGAAAAAAATCGAATTCCACAGTTGCTACTATCGATCCCCCAAATTAGTGTTACCACATGTTAGAATCTAAAAGTTTTTTTTTCCTAATGATTTTGTATTGATTTAAATTCTAATAATATATTTTATTGTCATGTATGAACAGTAAATAACATTCAAGGTTTATAGATTAAATCGGTCAGTGTAGCAAACTCATTGTAAATGTAGCGTACAATAAATTTATTCATTGTAACTGGATACGCCACTTAGCAGGCACCAAATCACAGCATCTTATTCTATTATTCTAAGCCCGAGTGCACAATCTGGTTTCATTTAATCTGTGATGTTACTATAGATTGGCTAATCGTTAACTCGGGTTCATAATAATTTCAAAAATCACTGGGATTAAAACGGGCGACAAAAATACTCCATTTCTACTATTTGATCCATCATTCTATCATGTTGGTCAATGGCTCATGAGTCAGTGACTAGTTTTACTAAAGGTTAAAGAGTTCAACGGATAAGACATATAATACATACGAGACGAGAGAAAAATAAACCTTGAAAGTAGCCTTTGAATGGAAGGTAGTAAGGTAATAGACCATGTGAAAGACCCACAAAGAATTGATGGAATAGAGAGTAATTTCACAGTATTGGGTGTGGATAATTGGAATAATATAGTAAAGAATAAAGATAAGTGGTCAGATAGAAGAAGAAGAAGAAGATGTCATCCGAAAAATGAGAAAGTGAAGTGCAAAAAATTAATACTAATTGAGTAACTATTATATTTATTTGTATAATTGAGTCTGAAAATAATCGAAAATGATTAAATGAAAAATTATAGGAAAAATCCATACTTAATTAGATAGTATATCTTGATCAATTCAGTTATATCAAAAATTATTATGACCTGGTCGGAGGACAATACATTTTAAAATAATATTGATTTAAAACCTGCAGAAACGTGGATTCTATGCTGACTATCATAATATTTTATAGTATAGTAGTGTGAATACATTATTCAATTAAACATTTTTATTAGTTTCATATATATATAAAGTCCTATTTTGGTGAAAGGGAACGTGGAGTCAATATGAGAAAGGCAATGAAGTAAGCAAGATTAAGATATTTAGTATAAGTATTTATGATCTATTTTACAGTAGGCTCCGAGGAAGCTATTAAATATAGGATTAACTATTAAATGTGGATGGATAAAGTTGAGTGATTAGTCGTGTATTTTGTATGATAATTAGGATCTTAATTAGGCTAAATTATTAATCGTGTAAAGCAGTGGTGAGGCACGAAATTATGTACGGATCAGAATGTTGGGAAGTAGATAAGGAAGTAGACCAGAAAATGAGTTTAGCAGAGACGAGAATGCTAAGGTGGCCTAGTGCAACAACTAAAGAAGACAATATAAGAAATTAGTATATAAGAGGTATATACATATATATAAATTGGTGGAAGTGGGCGTCTGCGGGCGAGTGACTTCAGTAGTACAAGTTGAAGACCGTAAAATCGGCAAAGGAAATGAAAAAAAAAAGACTGAAAAAACGGTTGTTGGATGTGACAGTGGATTGGCTGAAGTTAGCTGCTGTAAGAATATCTGACTTGCTTTGTGGGGGGGGGGGTACTCTGTCTCAAGCTTGAGCTTCTTCCAGAGGGTCGGATGTTTATGGAGTTGTGAGGTGATGAGGGGGCGAATTTATGGT
>JAIPRL010002077.1:25876-48293 GCA_025469235.1 Pemphigus obesinymphae | reverse complement strand
TTTTTTTTTTTTTTTTTTTTTTTTTTTTTTGTGATGGGGAGGGTGAAAATTAAAAAAAAATTACATAATAAAAAAAAAAAAAGACTCGTCGACTTTTTCTCACTATTTACCGACTGAACTTATATTTTCCGACTGCTTTCCGAGATGAGGGGGTTGAGGGGGTTAGGTCCTGAAAATATATCCATATACTGTTTCCTAGATCGTCCACAAGAGTAGAACGATATGAAGTTCAATATTGTAGTGTTCGTCGTTTTAACGTGTCGAGTGTAAAATATAAATTATTTTCGGTATCGATTTTCACATTTTCGTTAAATATACTTTAATACAACAAATAACCGGATAGTATAACGTTATAATTAGCAGGTTTGTAAGTTCACACTGAGATTTTTTTTTATTTTTTTTTTTTACGTTTTGTATTACAAACGATTTTCACACTGTACTTATACACGAAATTCCAAACTCCCACCTCTTGTTCGTTGTAATCGGCTTGAACCTCGTTCGAGTGCAAGACGTGCGATCGTTCCGAGTAATGTCCATCCTTGGCCAGCCAATACGCGGTGCGGCCGCTGTGCAGGACAATGACGAATAACGCCAGGATCAGCAGCGCGTACAGCAAACGGCGTATCTGCCGGCCCGTCATGTTTCCTTTTACTGCACTTCTCAAATAGCCATCGATTTTCTAAAACATTATAAGACATTAAATTACGCACGAGAATACATAAATTTGACAAAAAAAAAACATTGTCTATAATAATATATGCTCTCTGGTCTGTTTAAATTTAAATCGGGAAAAAAAACGAAATTTTGATAAATAACCGTCGAGAAAACACGGATGGATAACTTTCTCGTTTCTAAATTTCATTTCGGATCGATTGATTCTATACGGTGGTAACTGCAGGTGGACGTATTGCATTTGAGTGTAATATTAATACGTTTCTTTCGCAATAAAACGATTCTGAACGAAGGTCCCAGTGTAGTATATTTTATTTTGATTTATTAAAATTTTCCGTTATTTTCGGTTGTCTTCCGTTACGTTTGAAAAACTACTGAACGAATTGAAAATTATCCTTTTCAAAATACGAACTACGATAAATTCCCTAAAAACGATTTTTACTCGATATATATCCTACTCAACTTCTTCTTTCCCAAAAAAACGTGCTCAAAACGTGTACAAAAGTTTATAAAAATTTACTGAAAACTGCAGGTCATCAATTGAAATGCAATTTATACAGCGTCTCATTATTTTTAATTGATACCGACGGATTATGACCTATATTTTTTTTTAACTACATAAATGCATATTGTAAAATTGTGTAACGATATTTTTCTTTTCATTTCAAGCAAATTCAGCACTGACTATAACATAATCTATTGTTGTTACAGTATTGTTAAACATATATCATGTACATTTTTTACACCTCATATAATTTCGGTCGACTTTTATTAGGTTTCCACTTCGTGACAGCTTGTATAAGTTAGCCCTCAGCCCTCCATACATGTCTGGTCCACTTTAATCTCTGGCTCTTGAGTGTGGCCACTATAATGATACCGTCGAAAAGAGCAATAAGTTCTCTATTTGACCGTATTTCGTATCCACTTTCCTCATTTTTTTTGGTCCAAATATTTTTCGTGAAATTTTCCTTTTGAATATCAATAATTTCTTCTCGTCCGACTTGGTAGATGCCCATGCTCCACATGCATAGAGTACAATTGGTCTAACAAGGGTCTTATATAGTCTTATTTTTGTTCTACTCGATAACTTTTTTGACTTGAATAGTTGGACTACCTAATGAAAAATAGCATTTGTTTCCAGCTGTGATTCTTCTATGTATCTCCTCATGACTGTCTGCTTGTGAGTTTATATCTACTCCTAAATATTTAAAATTATGGACTCTTTCAAACTTAATTTCGTTCATTCTCGTTAATATTTCGAGTAAAGAATAATTAATTAGGTAATTGAATTATTTGAATTATTTATATAAAAATTTAAGTTGGAACTTATAATTAAGTCATTATGCCAAATTTAATCAACGGACATAATTCATATATTTCGTTGGTTCTATACACGACTATTAGCAACCTTTTTAATTATTCTAACGTGTTTCCCAGAATTTCATTAACCTGCTAAATTATTAAAACATTTCTGATTATAATTTTTGCACGTTGTTCAGACATTTAAAGAGCGTTTATTTAATTATGAAAATGTACAATACTCAGTTCTTAAATTGGAAAAATTCATAAAAAAAAAATCACACAATTTTCCTCGCCTTCTCTCAAATCAAGCACTAATAATAGGTATATTATAGGTGCTGTTTGCAATATTTGTCATGGAAGATTAAAATTTAATTGAATTATAATTGTACAATCAAAGTCGTATCTGAAAGAGGTCCTTGATATCTGGAATTCTCCCTGAAATTTTTTCAACATTTTTCATGTAGGTAAATCAAATTGTGACTTTGGCATCAATATTAATATTTTTTAATTATAACCACAACTAATGAACCTGCACAATACTTAGAATAAACATATATAGATTACTATTCACGTGTAACACACATAGGGGGAGGGGTAAATTGGTCTAAATATTTGACATTTTCACAGAGTATGTATTAACTATTATGTATACGTTATTATTAAAATTAATTTTTTTTTTTTGACAGTTCCTAATATTAATAAATAATATTATATAATATTAATAAATAATATTATATAATATTAATATAATTAATATTATATTAATTATGTATTTTACACCGAAGTTCCGCTCAGAATCGTTTTATTAAAACAAATTATCATTGCTTTCATATTTAATATACCCACAACCAGTATCCTACTTCATCGAGCAAAATATTTCCATTATTTACTTGCCCAATTTTCTTTAATTTACTTTTTAAATTGTGTTATCAAATTCAAAATTAGTAATTATTTATTGATGAAATATTAAAATATTGGATATGAAACTGAAAAATTAAAAAAGTCAAATAAAAATTAATTTGATGATAAATTTAAATACTTTTTCAAAATCCGTGTTCGACTATATTATGGAAAGAATGTACACACTTTTGATTGAAATTTAGAAGAACATTGAGATAAAAGTAGGGTCAGTAGAGGATGGAAGTACGTCGCTGTCGATAGGATTTACTGGCGGACGGTGGAGGATGAATTTGGAAAACATTGATAAATATTTTATTTCGATAAAACGATTCTGAGTTTTAGAAATTTGAGAATTGAGAAATTTGATTACGTCTGCACCATATAATGTGAAAAAATCAAAAATTGACTTCTTAAAAGTATCATCGAAAACGAATTTTCTATCAAAATAGCTTTTTACTTTAAAATTTCTACTATATACGTTCGTATACTATAGGTATTCTTTCTACTCGAAAATACGTTTCCATAAAATAATAAAAATACACATAATTTTGAAACTAATAGATCCATTTATAACCTAATAGTGTTTTTGTGTATTTAATAAACAATTAAATGTTAAAACATAAACTCAATATATATATAGATTCAAATTATAAAGTACATTTTAGACCTCCCCCTCCATAATTTGGCCTCGCTTGCTAATTGCTATATTATTATTATGGTCAAAACTTTGTCATCACTATTATTTGGTTCTTGTATAATTTGTGTTTTCAAAATTAAATTAAGACTTATAAGTTAAAACGAATAAAACGCACGATAACCGTGTGTGTGTAAGTATTGGTAATCAATCGGTAGGTAATCACTAAATTCGAACTCTTAATCCAATTATTATTATTATTGCCGAGTCCACAAACATTATTCTTTCCGGAGATTTATTTTTCGATTTCACGAACCATTGCGAGTCGCGGTAACATTTATTCATTTGAATTAGGTTTGTAAATATATCATAATATCGCTATTATACCGACATATTATCTTCACCAAACGCTAATAAATATATTACAGTTATATAATATATTTTAATTAATTGAACACTATTGTTAACACGATTATTGATTTCATTCGGCCGCGTACGATATAATAATAATAATAATAATAATAATAATAATAATATTTATACTATGTATACGTGCGCTTACAGTTTTCCATCTTTATATTACGCTTAAGTATGAAAATAATGTACAAAAATAAAAAGTTAAGGGTTATTTATTTTTAGAACGAAAACTAATTCTAAGCCTTGATAACATTCATTAACAACACGAGTATTTTGTCACATATTTTAACACGTCCGCGTTACATTCACTCGTGTTGTATATTATGTTTAAACTTAACTAACTTACTGCAGAACGCTAAAAGTCACATAGTCTAAACATAATATTATATCATACCATTTACGATTCGTGTGTAATTATGCGACTGAAATAATTTCGTCTATACGCCACGGATAAACGTTAAATGTTTATACGATGGTATTTAAAAATGGTTTTTTTTATTTTTAAAAATAATACTAGATAGGAGTGGGAAATTTACACTTGTGCCTATATATATATATATATTATAATATATAATATATGGTGTTTCGTTCGGCACAGCTGAATTGGCTCCCGCGAATTCAGGCAATCGATATTTTACCTTGAAAAAGTATCTTTGAATTGAGGAGATTTCTTTTTCGAAAATGCGTGGGCTACCAAAACGTTTTTAGTTATTTAAGTACTTTTAACGACTATCTACATACAGTGATGGTAACAAGCTGAGAATTTCCGTTATTGCGGGGAAAATTCATATGAAAATGGAAAATAGGGAAGTTTTTATGTAATGCGACGTATAAAATAGCAAATTTCACGAATCAAACATTTTAATATGCTGTGTTGGAAAAATCGTATAATATATTAGGTTTTTTTTTGTTTTGTTTTTAATATAAAACGATAAATAATTCTAAAATATATTGTAAATCTATGGAAAAATTTGAATTGTTAATAAGATATAAAAAAAACAAAATCTGGTTGATCGCGGAACCCACGGTTGATCAGTGCGCATATGCGTTATCTACACTTTTTTTTTCAAAGGGAATTTATGATTAAAAAGGGAAATTTAAGGCATTCTAGTGGAAATATCGTTATATTCATATTTGTTTAACGCAAATTAAAAAGAATATATTTTTTTTGAAAAACATTCAGCCCGGTTTCGGGGGAGGGGGGAGCTTTAAGAACATCTCGTTAAAAAATATGATTTTACCGTTTTGGAAGCCGATTCAAGAGTCGATTTTATATTTACCCAACATTGTGCAGAGCCAACCCTGCAATGAACGCCGTTTCGTCATGGGGTATATGTACAAAACGGTAAATTCAGAATTTCACTTACCTACTTTACCTACTAGAAAAATTTTCATTTTTTTTTTTTCAACCGAAATTCTTATACTCGTTTATATTTATTGGTTATTGAGCATCGTTTTCTTTTTGTTCAGAATATTTATTGTCGTGGCGTTGTGCCAAATCAACTTTTGTGTCCGAAATGATATATCATTCACATTCGAAAACAAACTGTAAAAAACGAACAGTCCGATAAATAACTCGTCACAAACCATTATCCATAGTATACAATATTATATGCAGTTTCATAGTTTTACAATAATTATGTTTCTCATATTATGGTTTATAAGTTCATCTTAAGACTCAAGTCTTATAAATAATGAATGTGTAAGAAATTCGTTTGAATCGTGCGAAATTATAATACGACATAGGTATATACGATTAAATCGTATAAAAATCGTCGAAAAATCACTGGATAATAATATCATTACAGTAAATCGGGAGATGTTTTATGTTTTTTTTTTTTTTTTTTTTTATTTTATCGAACGTTCGGAGATTACGAATAGAACTGTTTATAAACTCCGAACGTTCGATATAACTTTGTATGTTTATGACGTATTGTCTAAAAAAGAAAAAAAAATTAACGTTTTAAAATAGTAAATAGTTAGTAGGAATAATCTGTAAAAAAAACCATAATTGTTGTAATCATTTCTAAAGTACTTAATTTATATAGAAGAATATTTTCGAGAACATAGTGAAAAACACGGTGAATACGAAATATATATATATATAATATAATATAGTTAATTATTAAATACACTTGAATAGGATTTCGAATAAAAATTATACGTTCAATAAAATATACATATACGTTCACGGATGAGGCTGACGTTGCAAAATATTTCTAAATAAAATGTGATAAGTCAAGACACCTGTATCGAGTCATATTATCGACAGTGTTGAGCCCGGATAAATAAAATGTTATCTGGATAAAGATAAAGATAACTAAATAATTTTTTTTATCTGGATAAAGATAAATAAAATGACTTTTTATCTAGATAAAAATATTTTTATATTTATTTATTTTTTTTGCATGTAAAAATTAAAGAAATTAAAATATTTAAATATTTTTCAAAGATTATTATTAAATGTATAAACAATATATAATACACCGTAATGAAATTACCGTAGCCGTTAACCTCACAAATACAGCATTCGTTTTCCTCTACTGTCCTTTTTACTCCAAAAAAGGTCTATTCCATTTTCCTCTACTGACCACAATAAAATTATTATAGCATAGATATAGCAGTAGCACCTACTCGTATAAATAGCGGCAACGCGCAACCGGTCCAAATTTCAAATAACATCATTGGATATATTTTTTTAATATATACTTACCCGGAAAGAACAAATTTAATATTTAAAATATAAATACTTTTATATAAATTTAGAAAATTAAATTTAAAATATACCTAATCATAAACATAACTAAAATTATAACGAAAATTTAGTGGAAATCAAAATAATTAAAAAAGCATCTAGATAAATTTATCTAGACGAGTAAAATGTTTATCTAAGATAATTATTTAGATAGCTTGTAAATTTTTATCTAGATAAGATAAAAGATAAATGAACATTTATCTAGATAAGTCTCAACACTGATTATCGATATACTATACCGGTAATTTTATATAACTAATATAGTTTATACAAATTACTGTATTACATGTGGTATTTCGTGTTCTTGGCTATAATTAATAGTTCAGTAAGTTTAATATTATATACAATATACATACTTACAGATACACGAATCCGATGATCACTTAAAATTATATTAACTATTATTTTTAGTATAAGCATAGGTATATTACTTATTAGTATTTAACAGAAATTATATTTATATATTAATGAAATAACTGACCAATTTTGTTAAAAAAAAAAAATCGTTTTAGTAACTATCAGTGGCATATTTAAGGGACAGAATATACAGTATGTAAATTAATCGGAAAGTCGATAGCCCTAATTCTTGATATAGTGCGAATATTTTACTGCATTTTTTTTTTTTTTTGAAATAAAATATATGACTAATGGCCTCTGTTTTTGCATAATTTACAAAAATAAATATTTTAAAAATCGTCAAAATTTAAAAAAAGAAACATCTATAGAATGTATATATCTCTATTCCTGTATATAAATTACGGTTATTATTTCCTGTTAGGTTCAAATTCAAATATTTACCTTTTAATTAGAAAAAAAATGATCATTGTTATTAGAGTAATCATTATGGTTAACAAAAGAAAGAGATTTGAAACTGTAGAAAAATGGTGTTTCTATATAGTGTACTATAGTAGTATAAAATTTACTTTTACTAAATTCATTCTAGATGATACTTTCCAGAGGTCATTTTTTCAACTTTTTACTACATTACTTTCATTAATAATTTAACTTAACTGAATTTAAGAAATTGGCAACTTACTCAGATTCGCTTATATATATATATATATTTATTACGTAGTTATGTAATATTTGCGTTGTATGCACGTCGTACACGAATGGGTACACTTACGGAATATTAATTCTAATAAATGTTTTTTTTTTTTTTTTTTTTTTATATTATTATTTATTTCTTAAAACACGATGTGATAATTACGTTTATGAAATATGAACAGAGGTCAACGAATAATATAATATTATAAATGCGATTTTTTTTTTTCAAAATAATCCGACAATGAAAAATACACGTATAACGAGGCTGCAGTAGTCATTCTGAACTGATTTTTAATTCAATATTTTTTAAACATAATTTACTTTTACAAAGTATACTGTAGTAATCAGTAATATTATATAGAAACATATTCCAAAAAAATATTATAAAATATTATGGAAACGTCGTAACATCGTTCACACACGAAATGTGTGCTGAACTTCAAAATAGCAAAATCATGTGAATATTTTTTGTAAACATTTTGAAAATATAAATATACAATTGCGATTGGCCGTCTGGGATATATATATATATATATCTTCTTCTCCTTTGCCTCCTCTCCCAACTATTTGGGGTCGGCCACCCTGGTCCTACACTTGCAATTAACTATGTCTCCCGCATCTTCTTCGCTTACTCTCACCTTCCTCATATCACTCGCCATCACATCCCCCCCCCCTCATCTCTTTTTCGGTCTTCCTCTAACCATCTTACCAACGACACGCATTTAACATCCTAATCTTACTGTATCAGTCTCTTCGCTCTTTAATACATATGCCCAATCCATATTAATCTGTTCTCTCTGAATTTGTCTACTATCGGAGCTACCCCTATACTTTTAAATTAACATTCTCATCTCAGCGCCACTCATTCTCAGTTCTATCTTTCTATCTACTGCCCAACATTCCATTACATATATATCATTACGGGTGGTCTCAAAACTGCCTTATAAAATTTACTCGAACATCCGAGATGGGAAAACTCGCCTATATCCATTTTCAGACTACTATCATACATTTTCGACAAGTTTTATGCCGGCTGTCGACCTGACGCAACCTCAATTAGTCCACTTCTACGACAGGTATGAGGAAACCGTGGACGTATTCTCAGCCCCCTCCACAGGGCAAATATATATATATATATATATTGCAGGCCAATCATTTATGGATACGGATAAATGATATAGTGTGTAATGTTTCACCGAGAAGAAATATTGTCCCGGCACAATTGCTTATTGTTAACAACGATCAAAAATCGTTTTGCACACACCATGGAACGGCTGCAATATTCGTATTGTGCGAGCGAGTGTCGGATATCTGCGTAACCGAGATTCGACGATCGCAGTATACGACGATAATTATTATTGCTGACGACGAGTTAAGCATTGTACTTCTTCGGGAGGTTTCAGATAGATTCACGTGAGCGCACGTGTGATTTGTGTACGACGCGTGATATTAAAACGCGTTAGACATTGCAGATTGTCGGCAGAACAAGGAATATATATATATGTATTGTGGGTATATGGGTATATAGGTGCATTAAAATTACAAAAATGATGTACAATGATTTATTATCGATTAAATGTTGAACATTTTCGTTTTGTCTTTCCGTATTCCTCGACGTCTTAACAAACGTGTAAAGGAGCGGACACACTGGGTCCGTTCAGTTCAGTTCGTTCTCGTTCAGTCGAGTACCTACGGACTAGGCATATAATAGGCGTATAAATGTATACGACCTAGCGCCCACCGCAGCATCCGTTCAGTTCAGTACTCTTATCGCCCAGTTCAGTCTGGTGCGTCTCGACCGGCAAAAATGTCCAAAGACGGACGTGACAAAACGCGATAAGAGTACATAATATAATAATACGATAATACGGATTTCCAAAACCTGCAGTTTCTCGTTGCTCGGTAAAAGTCGATATAAAATGTTTCGATGTGTGCGAGTTCGTTTTTAGGTCACTTCTATCGTGTGCGAATGTGCGTATAATAACAAAATTAAAATTTATTTGAAAAATTAAATTTAATCAAAAAAAAAAAATAAATAAAAAATAAAATGGATTATAAAAACGATAATAATAATAATGGTGATAATAGTTTTAACGGAACGGAAAAGACTGATGCAATGTGCATTTTCGACTGATGCATTTTCAGAGCGATCGAACTGAACGGACCCAGTGTGCTGGCTCCTTAAAACGGCACTAAAAAAAAAAATGTCCGAGTGTAAAGAAGGGAAACAAATTTTTGACGGTAAGCCCGTGCAGTATTTTCAACGAAAACTACTTTACGTTATAATTCGAAAAATAATAATAATAATACTGTACGACGAGTATTACGCGGTTAAATTTTTTCGTCAAACATTTAGTGTAAAACCACATAGGTATTATTATTATATTATATAAGGACTCGATAACAAAACACAATATCGTCGTCTGACAGCCCGATAACAGGATAATATATACATTATACACGCATAGAACATTGTCAAAAACACACACGGGTACTTCTGAAGCATATTATGCCCATCACTATAATATTCTATCGTGCACACGCCTCTATACGAATATAATGTGGTTTATGAGGACAATATGAAATGTACACGGAATAAAATAATTTAAAAAAAAAAAAAAAGCTATCGTGTGTTATGGTTTAGACATTATTATAATTAAATGTACGTACGTACCTATATAGTATAGTATAAGTATAGTATAGTATCCGTTTCCGAAATTAGCGAACATTTTGAAATATCATATTATTATAATAACGCGACTTTTGGAAATCGTAAATTATAGACATTATAATATATTTATACTATATCAACCGATGTAGATAGATATTCGGATATATCTCGGCGGGTTTTTCGTGACTTCGTTATATTATGTACCTACTATATAGGGGTACTACAAAAATTATACGTACGCATAATAATATAATAGGTATGCATATTATGACACAACCGGCTTCTCGTAAAATATACCTACATTAATTTTTTAACGAAACGAGTGGTTTAACATGAAACGAGTTTTATTTATATTAGGCGTTTTATAACACTGTTCGTAAGGCATATATATATATATAAATGTTATAAATCGATTATATGTTTTCTATACTTTTGTCTATAATGTCTAGTTAGATTCACGAATTACAATAAAAAAAAAAAATTAAAAAATCGTACTTTGGCCTTTTTTTTTTATAAATATATATATCATTTTCGGTATAGTTTTTCCGAAATATCGAAAAATGGCCTCTTCACGGTACTACAAACTAGATGACATTTGCTATCAGAAAGAAAATGGGGTCATACGAACGGATTAGTTCATGTCTTCTGGTCGAAAAATTGTACACAGAAAAAATAAACATCGTGGTAAACCACTATACAGTTTCCTCGCTCCGCTCATGAATTTTGAAAAAAATCATTTAGAGACTTGAAATAGTCAAATCGTTCATTTTAGACGGGATGCTCGTATAATTTTCGACTAATCGTTGAACATTTAAATGCTAAATATAGAATTTTCACTTCGATAACAAAATATTAGGTAGACACCTATAGGTAAAATGTAAATTTATATTTCCCTCGAGTAGTATGTAATATTATACGTTTATAATAATATACTTGTTAAATCGATTTAAAACGATTTTTTTTTTTTGTATATATTAATACATTAATATTCTATACGGTTTTTAATTCTGGAAAATAATCATATTAATTTAATAATAATTCGATTTGATAAATATTGATTTTAGTATGCGATATTTGTGACATTCTGTAAACATTGTTATTATTTTGTCGTCAATATTTGCATTTATATAGATCACCGAGAACAGGCTAATTAACATATTTCGCACATCGAGTAGACGCAATTACTCTATAATATACGATATGCATAATCTTATTGCATAAACACTAGCTATGTAAATATAGGCATGTTTTGACGTAGCGACACATAGAGTTACCTAAGTCGGCCGAATGGTTCGATGGTTTTTTTTTTTTTTTTTGGAATCGCCAACACGTTTTTTTTCTCTATTTTAATCGATTGTTTAGATTTTTTCAGTTATCACAATATGGTTTTGCGACCAAAAGTAACAAACAGATATTTCGATAGTTCGTGTATCGGTGTATGTAAGGTCGCTGAACGAAGCGATCCGGTCGCTCCGGATCGCTCCGCCTGCAGAACACGCATAAATATTTACAGCAGAGGTTCCCAACCAGGGTGCCGCGAACTTAAATTTAGAGTGCCGCGAAATTATTTGAAATATATATTGCGAAATAATATATATTATTGAAAAAATGCATGCTATAATTGGCAAAAAAGCTCTAAAAATATTACTGCATTTTTCGACGTCATATTTGTGTGAACAAGCACTTTCCACTCTTGTAAACATAAAAACAAATAAACGAATGAAAATGCAGTTCGTTGAAGAAGAAATGACAGTATGTCTTTCAACTATTCGACCACGAATAAAAGATTTGTGTAAAAAAAAAAAAAAACAAGCCCAAGTGTCACATTAGTTCCACAAGTTACCTAATTTTTAATTAATTTTGATAATCAAATAATATTATATAATAATAATTAAATATAAAAATATATAGTTTATGTTCAATGTAATTATTTGTTTTATAAATATAATATGTGTAAATATACCTACTACTTTTGTTTATTACTTAAGCACTTAAGTCACAAAATATAAATTTAAATAGGTACACGATATATTACTATTGCGTATTCAGTGTAGAGTATAGACCATAGGGTGCCTCCAGATTTTTAGAAAATAATTAAGTGTGCCAGTGAGTCAAAAAAAGTTGGGAACATCTGATTTACAGTGTTATTCAGAGTCATTTATTTTCCATGTTGAAACTGGCGTTAAACAACTGATTATCGTTTATTGTATTCATGTACGGTTGTCTATAATCCGTTGCCGAACATTTGTTTAAGAATTTTCATCGTAGTAACGGTATATTATATAGTGCGATTTAAATATATTTTTTCAAATTTTTTCTTTAATAGTAAAAAAAAATGACCAAATTAAAGTTGCAAATTTATTAATTATTTAATAAAATATGGACTTTATGCAATTTTAACGACGTACCTACGTCATGTCTGTACCTAATGTTCGTAATTCATCGGCACCGGCGTAAAGTATATAAAACACGTAAAGATTATCCATTCGATAGGTAATTATTCTGATTATGAATTTAAAAATAAATATCGTTTCTCTAAAGCGGCCCCTACACGATCAATAATATTGTCAATATTCGTATCAATAATATTGACGGAACCATATTGAAGCGAGTATTGATCGTTTAAGAGCATATTGATGTAGATTGTCAATAATTTAGAGAGATTGATAGAAATTTTAATTGACGCGTATTGAATCAGTATACACATTGAACGTCTAGGAACAACGTTTATTGACAATATTTCCGTAATTTTCATTTTTAATCATTATTATTTTTAATATTATAACTTTAATTATTATAGGAGCACTACGAACTCGAGGATCGAATGAGTATTGATAGGTATGCTTGATGATAAGATTGAAGTACATTGACGCATCCGTCGATTTAAATTGTCAATATTATTGACAATAATATTGATCGTGTAGGGGTCACTTAAGAAAGAAGTTATTTTAATATTAAATAGAATAAGAGGTAATTTATACAACCCGGTAAACAATCGAGGTAGGCTCCAACTGTGTACTTCAACATATTCTCGGTGACTTACGGTGTAAGTCGATCTATACAGTGAGTAGAATTTTAGTAGTTATCGTGCATGTGAAGTTTTGGAATTGTTAAAGAACACTACTGTTCTTAATTTTCCAAAAAAAAAAAAAAAAAACACAAAAATTTCGTCAGAAATTCCGTGTGACAGGTGTAATTGGAGCAATTGACTGTACCCACGTTAGAAAATTAAAAAAATTCGCGGGGAACGTGGACAAATGTTTTTAAACAGAAAAGGATTTTATATTCATTAAATATACAAGTAATTTGTGACGCCGACTGTCGTATTTTACGTGAAATTTCACGGCGGATAGGCAGCGTTCGCGATAGTTGGATTTAGAATGAAAGTGCTTGGAAAGAAAATTTTGAACAAGGCAGTAACTTCAATAACTATTTACAAAAAATAAAAACTAAAACGAAAATATTACATTTATTTTAAACCAAAAGTAACTTATTGAGTTTTAATGAGTAAAAATAATCATACCCAATAATATTATATAGGTAATTATCACGAAAAATACATGGATATAAAATACAATATCAGCCTATAGTGTTTCAGAACACTGGGAATATAGTGATTTATCCATAGACGATAAATAAATGATTTTTTATAATCTAAAAAAAAGTAATAAAAGTACCGAGTGACCGTAAAAAATGTTGTGTATAAAAAAAAATTTTACATGTTAATTATCTACTATATTTACATATAGAATTGACTTTTTTTTTTTTCTTTGGAAGGACTCGAATCACAGCTATAGCCCCGCATTAAACCCCCTAAATCTATGGCTATAATTATATTTTATAATCTAACGACCGAAATTAGAAACTGGATTGAATATGTTTGGATTTTTTATTAGGTCCCTACGTTTGTTTGCATTTTTCAATGCATTACATTTAATTACATTTTTACAATAAGGAGAACTTTAAGACAGTTTATACTACGCGGAAATTTCGTACATTTTCGTGCGCTACGTAATATGTCATTTACGGTAATCGAAAAATGCAGCGGTAATACAAATATCACGTTGAATTGGTATACAGAGTGAATAATAATATTTTAAAATCAACGTGAATAAATTATTACGTGTGCAATTAAAATATATTATTAACTGTACCATTAAGTATAATTGGGTACATACTTGTAAAGAGTTTAATAACTATTCTACTATAAATAATAAATATAATATTATGTGATGGACATAGTGATGGGCAAATTCGGTCTTGGTCTTGCAGTCTTGGTCTTGGTCTTGCAAAAATTCAAGACCAAGACCAAGACCAAGACTGCACTAGAGCTAGCAAGACCAAGACCAAGATTTTGCTATTTCGTAGCAAGACTGAAATAACAATTTATGTAAGACCAAGACCGAGACCAAGACCATTATAATGCAAGACCGAGACCAAGACTTGACTGCAAGACCCTTGCAAGTCTTGCTTTTAAATAAAATAAAAATTAATGAATTAAATACGTTATTTATTACATTTTTTTTTTTTTGGTATACATTATTTATAATTCCACACCAAATCTACAGATTTCTCGTAATGCAATCATCAATATCCTATTGTAATATTTTCGGAAATGATTATCGTTTATCGAATATATGGGTGAACAGATATTCTACTATTTCTTGAAATTTCGGTATTATCGAAAACAGTCAACTACACAGATACCTACCTAATTATTTTTTGTGAACGGAGGGGGGGGGGAGAATTACCCCCATTACTCCCTGTATCTCCCCTTGTGTATGAATAAATAAATTATTTATTCTTATTTATAACTTTGGTAAAAAAAAAAAATCAAGGCTGCAAGAATTTTGCAAGACCAAGACGAAGACCTAGATTCATTCAACAAGACCAAGACCAAGACTGAGTAGATAAGACCAAGACCAAGACCAAGACTGCCATGGTCTTGGTCTTGGTCTTGCTTTGTGCATTACTATGTATATTTTAAAATTCAATATGATATATTTAGGTACCCGTATTAGCTCAGTTTCATATAGGTGCATAACTATTACTTGATAATAATATATATCATACAGTATATTTTATCGGATGTTCGGTTTAAGACATTTAATATTGAAAACGCACAAAATATTGTGTGTAAACCGTTTGATTTATAAGTGGTGTATATTACAACACGTACTCCATATACAATAGTACCATAATTAAACGGCCACGTGACATACATTAGAATAAATTAATTAAGATAATAAACATACAATACCAATTAAAAATTTTTGCGAACTTTAGGAAATGACGATATTTTTTTTATTTTTATTTTTTTTGATATTTTGTTTTTGGATTTAATTAGAGTACCGTATATTTAACAATAATAAGTTATTTATTTTGGAAATTACGAAGAAATGAAAAATGACGAAATCGTATATTTGCCGTTTTCCCCTAATTTTTCGGTAGTTTTTCCTTACACATTAAAAAACTATTGGGAAAATCGAAAAATCACGTCCCTAAAGTACCGACTAGATGCAATTTTCTACCGGAAACCGGGTAAGCTTGTAATGATCGGAACACTCATCTTTCTGGTAGGTAGTAAATTTGTTAACAAAGAAAAAAAAATAAACATCATTGTAAAACCACTATAGCTCCCTCGCTACGCTCAGAATCTATAATACAATACATTTTAATGTAACGTTGTGGAAATATTCGTCGTTTTAAGAATATATATGAGATATTAATCTCATAATGTCTATACATGTGATAAGCATCGGAGCATGTCGTATATAATTTGTTGTTTGGGTTTATTAAACGTGGTTATGTAAACTGTATATACTATATATATTTAGGAGGCAGGGGCAGTCTTGAACAAATATATATATATATATATTTTTAAAAGTATTTATCATTCGATTCTTTATAGGTGATAAAAAAAAAAAAACGTCAACAACGAGATAAACGACCCAGCGGTACGAAGCCACAACCTATTCTAATTTTTACTGCAGACTCGGCCGTCACAATATTAAAAAAATGAAATTGATAACGTGGAATTAGTCTTATTTAATACTAACGTCTAACTTGTTTCACAATCCACAGGCAATAAAAAAAAAAAAAAATCGTGGTTTAGACTTAAGCGTGTAATTTTTCATTGTCCCCTCGGTAGTGGTTGGAAAAAAAATTTATAAAAAAAAAGACAGCAGACAGTATATTGTAGGTACGCGTTTTTTTTTTCAGCCGTCAAGACTTTTAAGCTAAAAAAAAAATATACATTCATTACAGACTGCGTGTGATCCATTAATATACTCTAATTGATGCCAAGTATATAGTTTATATATATTATATAATATATACGTGCATTTTTAAATATTTTAAACATTTACGTACGTTTTTTATTAAAATTTAGTGATAATAATAATCAACATAATATTCATGTATTAAAACGGGAATTCACAATGCTCCTTTTGACTTATCAGTTATCACATATTATGTATGAGTGATTAAATAGACAGGAGACGAGGAAAGCTCAGTACAATGAGTTAATATATTAACATTATGAATATAATGTCTATATGGTCCTTATCGTCCTGGATGAGTAATTATCACTTGCAGAAACGCACTTGAGAATTTCAAATATATTATAGGACTTGAAAATAAATTCTCCCGTGAATCTGTTATTATGATCAATGTCACTTCTGTTACGTTATGTTCTAGTCTATAAGATGTGTATGTGTTATGCTTTAATAATAAATCATTATTATACGATAAGCTCGGAATATCGAAAACATATTATCAAAAGTTAAAATAATAAGGACACCGGTTTATAAACAACATAATACACAAAATAATAAAAATAGCTCAGTAAAACCAATGTTGCCTGGAGTTATTAAAAATGTCAACCCAAAAAATTATTTTGTTTTCAGGTTTTCCGTAGGTACACAGTTTATATGAAATGTATAATTTTATTTTATTAATTGGTATCTGCATATTATTAATAATCCACCAAATTATTAATCAAAATGTAAGTAAATATAATTATATAAAATCTTAAAAATAGTATAATTTATACAGATTATACTTCTATTAGGTATCTACGTATAATATAGTCATAACTAGGGAACGGATTTATATATGTAAATACTTATGTTTATTAGAATAAACTATTTGAAATCTGATAAGAAATGTGCACGATTTATATCATTCGTATTAAAATAACATCGATTTTATCTTGCATATTTTTAACTTTTTTAAACTTTTTTTTGCATATTGAATGCATATTTGTCATTTTTTAGAGCATATTTTTATTTTTAAAGTATATTTTTGTTTTTAAACTTGAACTTTCACGTATTATTATTTTTAGTCATAAAAATATATGAAATTATGTTTTTAAATACTTAATATTTTAAAATTACGAGTAACAATTTTCCAGTGTAAAATAAAGTAAACTTTATCCAACACGAAATGTACATAATTTATTTCATTTTTATTAAAATAATACCAATTTTATTTTGTATATTTTTAACTTTTATTACATTTTTGCATATTTTTTACATATCTGTAAATTTTAAATGCATATTTTGTAGCATTTGTAATATTTTTAAATGTATATTTTGACGAAACTTTATGCATATAAATTTGTTCCCTAGTTATGACTTTAATCATTAATTTATTCTGTGCTTATACTGTACATACTCAATTTACCGAAATTACCAAATGTGTCATGTGAAAACTGCAGACTGAGATTTCTGGATATTAATTCAATTTCTCACTGATTCGTTTAGGTTACTTATAAGTTGTGATATTGTAATATGTATTTATTAAATTACTCTTATAAGCGTTGAAGTATGGATGAAAAACAGCGAGCTAGATAAACCATCAAAGTTATGCGTTTACAATTTGACGATGATATATGTTTGTAAGTAATCTAAGAAAGAAATGTAAACAACACGCTACTCCTAGAGTGAATGATATAATATCCCTGTCAATAATTTATTTTTTAATATTTTAAAATCAATAACACTGAAATAAACAGGCCAGAGGTTCTTAAATGGTGCCGTATTTCATGCGAATTCTGGGTTCTGTCAATAAGAATAATAATAATAATAATAGTAATAATAGATATGGGTAAATGTGTGTTGTTGAGCTTAATTTTTATTTGTTTTCAATATGGATAAAGTGAAAATGATAATAATTATTTTCTGAGTTTAATTAATTATTTATATAAAATAAATAATAAATAAATCTTGTTTCAATGATTTTATTATTAGTCTAAATATTGTACGTCTGACTACACTCACCACTGTAAAACAGAAAAACAGATGGTCAAAGGTGAAAATTGAAAATGTATATTTTCTCCAACGCTATACCTACAATGCGGTTTACTGTACAGACACTAACTTAGTATATTATTATTGTCAATTTTAATATAAATACGATATTAATTTAGAGATAGAATTTAGGAATCCGGTTTTATAAAAATAATATTTTTAGATTCCGGTTTCAGTTTCGGATTTTTTAAAAATATTAAAAAATGGCCGGTCATAATTGGTTTATAATAATAGGAATAATAAACTTATATATTAAAGTATTTAAACCATAAAATATTATTTCACTAATACTCTTTAAGGTTATAATTAACATATTATATATATATATAATTGTACAATTTAGAATTTAAATTAGAATTTCTATCTATTTTTCTATTGCTTATTTCTGAATAAGTACCAAGGTATCTCCAAAAATATAACCCGAGTGAAGGCATAGTATAAAAAAAAGACGGCCAATAGTGATGATGGTGGAATATATTGAATTTAAAAGCAAATTTATTAATAAATATAAAAATTAATAAATATAAAAAATTATAATTTATCATTTTATTTAATAATAGAAAAAAATGCATTCAATAAATTGATTATGTCCTATATTATATAATATATCCTAATTTATTATATAGGTACCTACTTATCATCAAAAAGTTCTTGTTTGACTTTTTTCCCCTTTTTTTCTACATTTCATTACAATTTTTAATAACAATATATGAGTATACATTTTAAGTAATCGTAAATTATCAATTAAAAACATGGGTATTTGATGAAATAATATTATTTTAAGTGCCTATATAGTATCGGCCAACATCGTATTTTCAAAAGGTTATAAGCAATATATTTAAGAAAAATTAAAATCTAATGAGTGAACGCATCGAATAGAAAGTCGGATACTAATGGTGGATAAGTTGACATATTGTTGAATTTGAAAGCAATGATAAATTATAATTCTTTCATACAATGATTTTGAGTGGAGATCGATATAATATTATACATATAATATAACTATAATTGCAAAAATAATTTTAAATAAAAAGTTGCTAAAAACGATGGTGAAAAATTAACGACCTTTCCTTTTTTGCCTAAGTCACTTCCCAAATGTGATAAAATAGATTTCTCTGTAAACCTGCAAATACCGCACATACATATCGTTCAAAATCGCAAAATGTTTTATTCGGTTAAACTAGTATTTTTCAAGAGTTCATCGTTCAAAACCGCATACATTATTTCATTGACAGTTAAAAATTTAAATATAAACAAAATTTAGTCTAATTTGTACCGAATTTAAACCGAACCGGGTCACTCGGGTCACTTACTCGGACAATTTAATTCAAAAATATCGTCTAATTTGCTGTGAGACACCACGTCGAGTACATAACAGCTTAAATTATATACAGCTTAGGCGTACGATAATAATAATATAAATAATAATGTGTGGTATTGAACGACGTCCTTTTTTTGAAAGTCTGCAGTTAAGATAACCACTACAAAAATTTAGGATGCAAGCGTATAGAAATTCAACTCAAAAATGAAAAAAATCGTGTTTCTTATATCACACGGAGCGTGTTTTTAATTATTACGGAACGACAATGCTGGGCATTAACGAGTTAATAAGTTAACGATTAAGTTAAAAGTTAAGTTGATTATCATTTTTAACTTACACTTTTTATATTTGAATTTTATTAACTTAACTTATTTTTGATTGTATTAACTTTTAAGTAACGAGTTACTTTTAATTAAAACTCAGTTAAGTTAATTTTTAAATTATTGATACATTTTGATTTCATCCAATTTATTTGATAATTCGTCTATTATCAAAATGGTTGAATAAAAATAAAATTGTTTTTGTTGTTTCTAATAATTATTATATTATAAGAATTATTTATTTCTCGAAAATATAAATAAAACAAGAATACCTATATATTATATAATAATCTCCTTGTAATATAAATTGAGGAATATATTAGATTTCCCGCCCCGAAACAAAATATAGGTAGATACTAATTGGCAATGAATATTTTCAATTTGTTAGAATTTTGAAGAAAATAGTAGGTACGTATACTAATCAAAAATTTTCATGAACCCATTTGTTGTTAATTTTAATAACTATTATTATAAATACATTGTAGTATTTTAAATAATATTATGTTAATGATTTTTAAATATATGCTTAAAGTTAAAAAATAATAATATTTCCAAAAAAATAATAGATACCTACTTAATTACACCTATATATCTCAAATGGTATATTGACTCGTACAAAAAAAAAAATTAAATTAACTTAATTATTTTTTTTTAACTTAACTTTTAACTCGACTTAATCGTCAAGGAATAAAATAACTATTAACTTTAAACTTTTACTATTTTTTCTATTAACTTAACTTAACTGAGTTAAAAATAATCATTAAATTGCCCAACATTGCGGAACGACAAACGAGTATTTTGAAAAAATGAAAAAACACGTGTTTCTATTATTTCTATTAATATACCTACTATTTGTTTATATAAATTTAAACCTCTCTAAGCCCTCCATAGGTATATACGATATTAACACTTTTTTTTAAATGTAAACCACTATAAAATTTAGTAGAACCTAATAGTTCTTATTTTAAAAAAAAAAATTTTGGTTGTCGAATCATCGATTTTGTTAAATATTTTATTAATTTCAACCCCTCGAAGTCTTGTAAATTAACATGGTAAATATACGAATATTGAGATAATTCCGAATTAAGATAATCGTAGGCGACGCTTGATCAGCAACGCACTGTATTTCGTATATCCGCCATGTTAATTTACAAAACTTGAAAATTATTACAATGAAATACAATAATTTAAAAAAAGGTATAGTTATACTCTTATAGGTACATTGTGTACAATAATAAATACATACTCAGTGAAAATTTCAAGATTTTAGACCTATTTTTTAAATATATAGTTAAATAGTTAATCTTAATATTAGTTAAACGTTTAATCTTGTATTAAGTTTTGGAGACTTAAAACCTATAACAACCAATTTCGGGACTTGAAAATCTCAAAATCAATAATCTATATAACTGATATAAATAACTTGAAATTGGAAAAACAAATTTTAAAATGTTATCATTTTTGTCATATACAAACATAAAGTACTAAATCACATATACGGTGTACATTTCGAGATTTCAAGGTTTTAAACCCATTGTTTTCCTAATTAGGAAGAAATAACCATATACCTACTAAATGAATTTTTTTATTTATCGTATTTACATCGTTTTTCAATAATTTTTCCTTTACCGAAAAAATAAAAATAAATCGAAAAATGACATCTTTAAAGTAGAGACTGGGTACGATTGTAACATTTTTCACATAATGATCAATAACTAACAATATTTAAACATTTTACTTTTAATTATGCTCTCAACCAATTAAGCAACTGAGTGTGTATATAAATATGTATGTATTAAACCTTAACTATCACAGGTTGTTTAATAAAATTTGATTAAAAAAAAAAAAAAGTTGTTACATTTGTACCCCATACCGGGACAATTGTAACAGTGCTAGGGATAAATGTAACACATATATTTTTCAATTTAAAATAGCATATATTTATTAAAAATTTATAAAATTAAAAATTAATTCATTCAAAAGAATTGTAATACTCTTATAAAAATAAAATATACCTATATTAATAAATAATAGATATCTTAATAAAATATCAGAAATTTAATATT